>BQNB010117550.1:0-21153 GCA_026074375.1 Tanacetum coccineum
CTAAAATCATCTGTAACAACTAGGCAGTACATCTTTTTCATTAAACTCTTTACAAATGTTAGGCCAAATAAATCCATGTAAAACATTTGTAATGGTTGGCTGATTGAACTGCTATTTTGGTCTTACAAGAAGCTATGTGTTGCTTTCCCTTCTGACAAGCAACACAAGTTTGATTAATCTCAAAAAGTTTTAAAGGTAAACCTCTTACAAGGTTTCCCTTTACCAGTTTATTCATTGTTTTGAAATTTACATGTCCAAGCCTCTAATGCCAAAGATTAGATTCATCTGGTGTGACTTTTGCAAGGAGACAAGTTAGACCTCCTTGAGGAACAACATTCTTTAAATCAACACTGTACATGTTCTCCTATCTAGGAACTTTAAGCAAAACATGACTTTCATCAGTTAACTTAAAGTCTGGAGACAGAACAACACATGCAGTATCAGTAAAAAGAATACTATGCTTCTTGTTACACATTTGTGAGACACTAAAAAGGTTAAACTTAAGTTCCTTTACAAAATACACATCTTTAAAATCCAATTTACCTGTTCTTATTTTACCTTTCCCAGTAATTTTCCCTCCTTTGGAATTTCCTCCAAAGGCAACAAATCCTCCATCCATTTCTTCATTATCTGTAAGATAGGATCTGTTTCCTATCATGTGCCTAGAACATCTACTATCAATCACTCCTTTATCCTTCAAATCTTGTTGTTGATTGCCCTGCACATAATGGTAGGAGAATTAGTTTCTTTTGGGGACCCAAGCCATTACTGACTTGGATCTGCCTTGTGCATCAATATAGTTAAATCTTTTAAAGGACATTGATGCACCATTGTTTCTAGAGACATGGTCTAAGACTTTATGTTTTGGTCTCCAAACCCAACATGTTGAGGCCTTAACAGCATTTTCCTTATTTCCCTTAACAGCACTAATAACTACTTATGGCCTAGTAGTATTAACTCTTGCTCCTTTAACAATATTAACCTTTTTAGTGAAATTACTGTTATTAGCTGCTGTTATTTTGTTAAAAGGACTTCTAGTAGTTTAATATGCATTATTAATAACATTTTTCATGGGTCCTGCATTATTCAATGTTGTTCTTGATTGAACAGTATTAACTGGTCTAGCAACATTAAGTAAAATTAGGCCAGACCTAGTTAAGACGTGTTTCCTTGGAACCATGATCCTTTGGACTTGGGTGAGTTAATTAGAAAATTATGTTTGTTCACACCTTTAAACAATGGTCCAAAACTGGTTTTTCAAACCTTTGATTATTATACCAGTTTATAGCAAATCTTTCCTCAAGATGTTCAAACTACCACACACATGACATAAGCTTTGTGAACATCTCAAAATCAATTCCCTAATTTAAGACATCTGCTGGTTCCCAATTTCTCTCTTGTTTCCCTCTAGAACTAAGGTGTGTTTTGCCTATTTTTATCACTGATGTGATTCCTAGGATGATTTTTAACATGCTTAGTAGAATTAAAAAATTCATCATAGCAAAAAATAGTTTTATTTAAACATCCTTTTCCCCAAAAAACAGTTTTTTAATCTTAGGCACATCTTCTTCCTCACTTTTAGACACCCAATATTCAATAATTAGGGCTCCGTCTTCTTTCCTAGCAGTCTTAGGTTCATTAGTCTCAACAGTAGGATTTTCAACTACAGACTCACTAGCAGACTCATTCACATCAACAAAACATCTAGACTAGGAATAATACTAAATCATGTTTTGGTGGTATAAAATTCCCAGTATAGGGAGGTAGGACAACATTATACCCTAATCTTGTTTTACACTTATCTATTATCTGTCTATCTAGAAGTTCACTTAGGCTTTTTGATGAATTTTCAATTTTTTGTACTGTAAGTTAAACCTCATCTTTTTCTTTTGTAACCAACTCCAACTTCCTTTTAAGCTTTGTAATATCTAAATCTCTTAAATAGATTTCACGTTTTAAGAGTTTTATATCTTCCTCATACACAGACTCATTTTTCTTAAAGACTAATGGTCTAGCTTCTATAGATTCTAAACCAGTTTTATAAGAGACAACATTTACCCTAGCTGTTCTTAAGTCTTTAACTAATTGTTCATTTTGTTATTTTAGATTTTTTACACATTCTAAACATAATGAACAACAATTTGAGTCATTAGATACCTCAGAGTTTGTAGAAGAACTTGAACTTGTTGAAGAATAAGCCATGAGAGCAAAATTGGTTGGACCTTCTTCTGCTTGGTCACTCCAATCATAGCCAAATCCATCACACTAAGATACTAAGGCATTTGAAGTAGTTTCTTCAACTGGTACAATCCTTTTGGTAGGCTCCTTGTTCCTGCTGTCTTGATTCATGGGTGCCTTGCACTCCCTTGCAAAGTGTCCTTTCTTTTGACTGTTGAAACATTCTACATTAGACTTGTCAAACCCAATTCTTTCTTTGTTGGTCATGTCCAGCTTCCTTTCAGTATTCTTCAAGAATCTTTTTGCTCTCATAGTTAGCATAGCAATGTTCCACCTTAAGTCTATCTCTTCTAGATCATCAGGATGGATTTGTTGTAGATCTTCATTATCAAGCTGTGGAATACTTGGTTGGCTAGAAAAGAAGGAATAAATCACAACATCACTCAAATTTTCAATAGTTATTAAGCTATCAGCAGCACCCTGAGTGCTAGCAGTATTAACACCCTGAGCAGTATTAACTGCTCCAGATGCATTGTTAGTGCTGCCAGAGGACAGAAAGGCTACATTGTGTGAGTTAGTGGTTGAGTTAGATGTCCCCTTGACCTCTGATTCATAGGCCTTCAGATTGTTGAAGAGGTCATCCAAACTTAATGTCTCAATCTCTGGTTTGTTCCTCCACACAATTGTATGCATAGTCCATTCTTGTGACAAACTTCTCAAGAACTTCTGATTGATGTCTTCTTGAGAGATAACTTCACCATGCATCTCCAGTTGACTAATTAGCTTTTGAAGCCTTTCATAGGTTTGCTCAATCACTTCTATGCTGGATGCAGCAAAGTTTTCATATTGCTGCTTCAGAAGATTTTTCTGAGTTTTCTTTGTAGCAGCATTACCTCTAAATCTTCTCTCAATAGCCTGCATCAGTGTCTTAGCATCCTTGTATGAGTAGAACTTTAATGATTCTCATAGGTCGGCCATCAACAAAGTGCTTCTTGCCTTCAACTCTGCCCTTCTTTGTGCCTTTTCTTCAACACTTGTAGGAGGGATATCAGTCTCCTTACCATCAATAAGTTTTGTTACTATAGGTGCATTACCATTTTCTATGATCTCCTATAGAGTGTAATCAATGCACTATAGGTACTACTCCATCCTCATCTTCCAGAGATCATACTCACCAGGTTGGAGTTATTGGACTCATTTAATGTAATCTAATAGGTCACGTGTATTAGGCGAAAGCCCAAGTAAACTCGAACCCAATCGGTCATTTATATATTAAATGTTGTAATAGGCTAGAACGGGTATTGGGCTCATTTAATGTAATCTAATAGGTCACGTGTATCGGTCGAAAGCCCAAGTAAACTCGAGCCCAACCCAAGACAAACCCTTGGCCCACTAATCCTTTTAAGGCCGGCCCATCTAGGGTATATAAACCCATCTCCATGTGTGGAGAGAGGGTTGTTGGTCTCATTTGTTTGTGCAAGTAAATCAACCTCCACTTTTTCTCTCCTTACTTTCTCTTTCTAGTTTCTCTCTCTACAATTCTTCTCATCATTCAATCTTACTTTCTTGTTCATCATTATAAAGTGAAGTGATTATTTAGATTTCAACATTTGGTATCAAGAGCCTCGGGTAGATTGTGGTTGTTTTGTGGATTAATAAGCTCCAAATCAAAAAATTCGTGGCTTATTTGTCAAATAAGCTCACAGCACAAAAAAATTTTGAGGGCTTATTGGTGTGTTGAGCTTATTCTCTCTTTAGTCTTCGTGTTTCTAGCTTATCTTGAAGCTTATTTTTCATTTTTGTGGCTTATTGTTGCAAATAAGCTCACGGCTCACAAAATTTTTGGGCTTATTGGTTTGTTTTGCTTATCTACATCATTGCTCTAATCATTCTACAACTTATTGTGTTTGATTCATTAGTGGTTATAAACTCAAATTTTCGTGGCTTAATTGGATTATAAGCTCACGGTTCAAAAATTTTTAGGGGCTTATTTGTTTCACTTGTTCAATCATTGCTTACTTAGTCTACATTTTCTCTTGTTACTAAACTTGGTGCTTCGTTTTTTTCAAATTCAAAAAATTTTGAGCTTATTTCGAGCTTAATCTCAAGCTTATTTGGTTGCTTATTTCCGAAGCTTATTTTGAGATTATCTTATTTTTTTGTGGTCCCACCGGTCAAATACAAAAGACCAAGATCCACAATTTGTGCTTACAAAGAAAGGGACACCTTTTTTTCTAGTAAAAGTGGTCCACACTTGAAAAAGACCTCGAGCGGAATATGTATGCTAAGCGAAATATGCAGGAAATTTTCAAGCGAAATATGCATGTTTGTTAAGAGAAATATGCAAGACTGAGTACAAGCGAAATATGTTTCAAATTCAAGCGAAATATGCAGTTTTAGTTTTCAAGCGAAATGTGTAAAGTTTGAAGCGAAACACGTAATTTCCAAGCAAAGCGAAATATGCATTTTTTTTCTTTCAAGCCAAGCGAAATATGCACAATTGCAAGCGAAACATGTCAGTTTAAGATTTTGAATTTTCAAGACATTCAATTCACAACAAACAAACCTTAATCCAAATCAATTAACATTCACGGTTTTCTATTGATTTTGTAAAATCCCGCGAAAGACACAATTCTTTTCTCGGTTTTAATCATAGACTTGTAAAATCCCGTGGACGTTTATTGTTTTTCATTTTACCACAACTTCAATCACAACACATCTACTTAAGATCCTTCAATCATTTTTCACTTCATAATTCTTCAATCATTCATCATGACAACTCCAATTGTAACTTCCACAACCGACAGTCAAATGCATAACAACATAATGGCAGCTGGTTCAAGGGATCGTCCACCAATGCTTGCAACGGGACGATATGCACAATGGCGATCACGGTTCTTACGATACATTGATACAAGACCAAATGGTGATGCCTTACGGAAGTGCATTCTTAAAGGTCCTTACACTCCAACGATTGTCACAACACCAGCTATTCCTGCAACAGAGGATTCTCCAGCAGTTCCTGAACAAACAACAGTCGAGACAGTTATGAATATGACTCCTGAAAACAGAGCTCATTTTGAATCAGAAAAAGAAGCGATTCATTTGATATTGACTGGAATTGGAGATGAAATATACTCAACTGTTGATGCATGTAAGACAACTCAAGAAATGTGGGAAGCTATTAGGAATTATTGTAAACAGACTTAAGTCTGGTAGTTATAGAGTTAAGTCTGGTAGACATAGTTAAGTCTGCCAGTACTAAGTTAAGAATGGCAGTACTAATAGTATTAAGTACTAGGCTTTCTAGTTAAGTCCCTGTTTATGAACATTAATAGTATTTATAATAGTTATCTTAGAGATATCTTAGGAAAGGATATGCATTATCCTTTCACATGTTTGTAAAGCCCATTAGGGTTTCCTTGGTGTATAAAAGGAACCCTACGGCACAATGTTTAGTAATGAGATTGAAATAGTATTCTAATAGAAATATAGCAAATAGCAAAGTATTTACAATGTGTTCTTCTTAGTAACTTGTGGTAAGATTCCGCTTAAGCACATATAATTCATAGTCAGATGCTCCTTAAGTTGATTTGGATTTATTCAAGTAGCATTGTACCTTTAAAAGCTAAACAGATCCAAGACTTTTGGACCAACAAGTGGTAATCAAGCCTTCTAGAGGGACTCTGAGTAAGAAGAATCACAAGAACCATAAACAATCACTTTCAGATCTAGAAAAATGTCTCAACCTGCTAATGATGATTTCTCTCAACATCTTAGTGATGATGAAGCATCATACCATGAAGATGCATCAGAAAATGGTACTGCAACCAATAAACCAAAACAACAACAACAACTCATTCCTACCACAACCACTATCTCAAATATCAAACTCCCAATTCTGAAGAAGGAGGAGTATGATATATGGGCTATGGAGATGGAGCATTATCTTGAATATATTGATAATGAGGTGTTTTTGGAAAAAACCCAAGGAAAGACAGGTAATCAAATGGAAATTCAAAGAAGAGAATCTCAACTGGAAAAGATGGTGTTGTTAGAATACTTCCACCACGGTAAAGCTGCTAGCAGAAATCATGCTATTAAAAGGAAGGAAGGCTAGAACCAACTTACTTATAGCCATCCTAAGAAACATCTTGAGGAAGATTACATAGGAATGACATGCAAAAGAAATTTGGGAAACAATAAGTACTAGTTTGGTTGGTTTTACAGGTAAATTCAAAAGAAGCTGCAGAAAGCTGTTTTAAAAACCACAGTTTGAAAAGAAAAGGAGAAGAAGGAAAAGAAGAATAAGGAGAAGAAGGAGAAAGGGGGAAGGAGAAAAGGAGGGAAAGAGAAGGAAAAGGGAGAGAGGAGAGGGAAAGAGGAGACGGGGAGAAGTAGGAAGGGAAGGGAGGGAGAGAAAGAAGAGGGGAAGGAAAAGAAAAGGAAGAGGGAGAGGGAAGAGAAGAGGAAGGAAGGAGGAATGGGGAGGAGAAGAGAGAGAAAAGAGGAAGGGGAAGTGAGGGAAGGAGAAGAGGAAGGAAGAGGAGAAGGGAAAAAGAAAGAAAAGAAGGAGGGAGGAGAAGGGAAAAGAAAGAGAAGGAGAGAAAAAAAGAAAGAGGTGAGAGGAGAGAAAAAGAAGAAGGAAGAGAGAAGGGGAGGAGGGGGAAACGAGGATGAAGGAGAAAGGGGGGTGATGAAAAGGGAGGAAGGAAGGGAAAAGAGGGGGAGGAGAAGGGGAGGGGCGAGAAGAAAAATGAAAGGAAGAAGGGAAGAGGGGGAGGGGAGGAAAAAAGGTAAAAAGAAGGGATTAGAGGGAAGAGAAGAAAAGAAGGGGAAAGAGAAGAAAAAGAGAGAGAAAAAGAAAAGAGGAAGAAGGGGGGAAGAGGAAAGGAAGGAAGAAGAAGAGGGGGAAGAAAAAAGGAAAGAAAGGGAAAAGGGGGAGAAGGGGTAAGGGGGGGGGGAAAGGGGAGGGGAAGAAAGAAGTGGAAGAGAAGAGAGAAGGGGAAAAAGAAGAGAGTAAGGGAGGGGGAGGTGCGCCGCCAGCGGCACCGCCTCGGTTGCCCTGGGCCGAGCAGGCCCGGGGAGTTCGGGCCCGGGGTCGCCGAGGCGACAGCCGTTGAGCCTGCCTCGTTGGTCTGTGCCGTTCCGCTGGCCGGCCGCCCCATTGCGCGCCGCTGCGCGTCTTTGGTGTGTCCCGCTCATCGCGGTGCTTTGTGGTGGCGGGTGCCTGTTTCTCTCCCTCGTTCCCCTTGTCCGTTCTTGTAGCCCGGGTGCGCTGTGACGCATGGCGGTGCCGCGTGGGCCGCCGCCGCCGGCCCCCGGTCCTCCCTCCCTCCCTGACCTTCACCGCGTGGCTCGTCTGGTGGTGTCTTTTTGGCGGTTCTCGCTGCGTCTCCTTGTTTCCCGTTCCGCCGTCCTCTTGTCCTCCTTACCTTGTCCCGGCTGTGCTCCCTCTGCCTTTTCTCCCTTCCTCTTCTCCACCGTCGTGCTTTGTCTCCCTGTCTTGTTCTCGTCTTGTTGTTTTCCCTTTCCCTCCTCATTCCGTCTAGCCGTCCGCCCGTCCTTTTGGGTCCCGGTCGGTGCCGGCCCCTGGCGCTTTTACGCCTCGTGTTCTGCCCTGCCTTCGCGTCCCCTGGTCCCTTCTCCCCTCGGCTGCTCGCGCCGCCCTGCCCTTCGCGAGCCCTTCCAGGTCCGTTTCCCGGCCCTTGTGTTCGGTGTCGGCCGGCGGGGTGGTTTTCCTCGCTCCGTTTCCCCTCCTCGCTTGCGCGCGCGCCGGCGGCCCGCTCCCTCTGTCCCGCCTCCCATTGTCTGCCCTCTCTTTTTTCTCTGTTCTCCTTTTCCTCCTTTTCTGTTTCCTGTTTTGTGGCCCCCTTCCGTTCCTCTTCCCTGTTCCCTGCTGTCCTTCTCTGTTTCCTTCTCCCTTCTCCTGTCTCTTCCCTCCTCTTCCCCTGCCTCTTTTTCCCTTTTTCCGTTTCCCGTTTGTCCGCTCCCGTCGTTCATGTCTGCCGCGTCGTGTTTGCAGTTCTCTTGGCCCTCTTCTTTCGCCCCTCCTCTTTGTCCCTGTGGTTTTCTTGCTGCCCTCCTCCTTCTTGCCTTTAACCCACCCCTCCCGTTCTTTGCCCCCTCCTGTACTGTCCTTCCTCCTTTCCTCTTTCCTGTCCTGTCTCCCGCTCTCCTGCTTCGCTCGCCTCCTCCTTTTTCCTCTGTTCCCTCCTCCCTCCTCCTCCCTCTCCGCTTTCGGGCCTCCGCCTGCCTGTTGGCGTTTTTTGCTCCCTCCTTCCCTCGGCCCCTTTCGTCCCTTTGTGCCTTGGTTCCTCGCTTGCTCTTTGTTCCGTCTTTCTGACGTTCCTTCCTCCTCCTCCTTCCCCGCCCTCGGCCCGTTACCTTTGTTCCCGCCTCCCCTCCGTCCCTGGCGGCTGCCTTCCTCCCCGTCCGTCCCCCCGGCCGGGTGTCCTCCGTCCCCGTCTGCCTTGCCGCTCCTTCCTTCGCTCCTAACCAACACCCGCCCACCCTTCTCTATTCCCTCCCTCCCCCAACTCCTAAACACTGTTAAGCATCCACAGGCATATTGAGAAGACCCAATGTTCGCCCAACCCGACTCTGCCGACGCGCCCCCACCATCCCCACCAGGCACACCGCACACCACCGATCGGACGTCCTACAGAAAACTACGCCCCTTGCCTTGCTTCCTCACCAACGCATACACCCACACTTAGAAACACACCAACAACAGTTAGGTGACCAATCCTAGCACAACCTCAGCCACACCCAGAGCAGAACCGAAAGTAAGCCGCACACAAGTATATATAATTAACATATACAAACAGCAATTATCTCTACAATACCCCAGCTACCATATTCCCGTAAATGCAAAACACAGCAAAATACAAGCAAAGCTACAAAAAAATATCGGAGATACGAATGAACGCAGTAAAAAAAAAGGAACCAATGCAAGACAACAGGAGATCCAAGGAAAAATTCTCTAAAAACCTATAGACATTATTTGATTCAGATATTGACATCAAATAGTAAAGTTGGCTTAGGATATGAAATACAATCAAAACAAAGAGGATTAAACTATGAGAAAGAAATTAATCGAACATGTGTTTAGAGTACAGAAGAATATTATCTTACAAAACCTTTACACAGTAAAATGTTATCAAAAGACAATTATTTCAAAGGAGTTCACATCCAACAAATGAGACAATACACCTAAACACAAGAGGGAAATAACTATTACTTTGTATGTATATATGGTAAAAGGGGACTTCCAAAGCTGAAATTAGTGACTTTAGATGACAATTCCACTGATCAATCTACCTTTCAATCAAATGACATTCGAAAGATCTTTTTGAAATCCCTCTAAGCAACTCTTCTGAGATCTGAATCATAAAGTAAAGTGTAACAAATGAGATGTCTATGTCTAAGTCTGTGTACAAAACTAAATGAAAAGATGTTTCTGAATTTAAAAGAAGTTGAACCTAATGTGTAGCACACACGTAAAAAACTCCTAGGGAACAAATGAAAAATCAAGGGACACCTGAAGTTAAAGGAAAGAATTAGAATAAAATCATGGAAAGAGAACTAGGAGAAGGTTACTCTTTCATCAAGAAAAAGTGTTTTGTTTGTGGAAGCCTAAGTCACTTGATCAAAGATTGTGACTTTTATGAAAAGAAAACGGCAAGAGAGGCTGAGCTTAAGAAACAAAGGGTTTTTAATACTGGTAACGGGGTGGCAAAACAAGTATGGAACAATGCAAACCTGTTTAATCATGCAATCATTTTGAACCAAGACCAGTAAACAACTTAATGATTGTAAGGTCTTTAATGTTTAATACTGAGGTAGGGAAATGGTAAATTCTGGTAGGAGATAAAATGTTAAAACTGGTAGGTAAATTTACTAACTGGTTAGGGCGAAATGTTAATTCTGTAGGCACACAGTTAATCTGTCAGACAATATTAATAACGGTTAGATCTAAACACCAGTACCTAACCAATAAACACAAACATTTTATCCTGTAAACACTAGGTGAAATAAGAATGTTTAATCAAAGAAGTCATTATTCAAAATCACTATCACAGCTGTGAGAAGACCCATTGTTTAGAAATACAAACAATAATGATTTACTCTCATGCTGTAAAGGTAAATTGGAGCACTTCTGTTAAGACCCTCAGGCATGTATAATATGGAGGGGATCAAGACACACTCTACATTATAATAGTAGGATCCAAACATTGTTAGAATGTAAATGTTAAAAGGACCACAAGGCAGACCCACGCCTGAAAAGGCCTGGGTCCCTAAGAGAAACTAATTTCTCTTTTTCATGTGCAGGATCATCCACTTAAGAACATGGAGGATAGAGGTATATTCGATTAGTTGGAGCTCAAGGCACATGAACGGTAAACAAGACCACCTCGATGATTTAAAGAATACAAAGGGGGACTTTTACCTTTAGGCGGTACAAAGGCAACATAACTAGGTACAAGGCAGGGATAAGAGTTGTAAATTAGGATTTAATAGTGAGTCTTTTGTAAAAGGAACTTGGGCATTTTAATCTTTTTTCAATATCACAAATATGTGATAAGCATCACAAAGGTTTTCTTTTTAACTGAAACTTAAATAACTTTTGTGTCTCCTGATTTATTTTTTTTTCTTTAAGATGCCTGATGAAAATCAGATACTTCTAAAAGTCCCTAGGCAACACAATATGTACAGTTTTGATATGAAGACACCTTCTCTCACAAAAGATTATGCTTGTTTGATTGCAAAAGCCACATCTGATGAATCTAAATTATGGCACAGGAGGTTAGGTCATATAAATTTTAAAAACTTAAACAAACTTGTGAAGGGAAACCTTGTAAGAGGTCTACCTTCCAAGGTTTTTAGAAATGACCATACATGTGTTGCCTGCCAAAAAGGTAAGCAACACAAGGCCTCCTGTAAGGCTAAATTAGAAAGAACAATCACTGAGCCATTACACACCTTGCATATGGATCTTTTTAGACCTACTTCTATCAAAAGCATTAATCATGCAAGTTATTGCCTTGTAATTACTGATGATTGTACCAGATTTAGTTGGGTATTCTTCTTGGCTACAAAGGATGAAACTAGTGGCATCCTTCAGAACTTTATTAGACAAATTGAAAACCAGCTTAATCACAGGGTTAAAATCATTAGATCAGATAATGGCACTGAATTTAAGAATAGGGATTATGCTTGAATCTGTGGGAACAAAGGGAAAAAACAAGATATAGGCAATGCCAGAACTCCTACAGCAGAATGATTGCAGAAGAATGAAACAGGAGCTGAAACTCAATCCTCAAACCATCACCTTTACATTTCCACCATAGCAAGCCACACAGTAACAACCACAAGGGGGCTGGGGGGGGGGGGAAGGGGCACCTACACCAACCACCTGACCTAACTAGAACACCACATTCCACTACACCTGTAACAACCAACATCTGAACGTGAAACACCATCATCACATCTACTCTGCACCTGAACATGAAACCATGGAGCACCCCTTTGAGCAACCATCACCTGAACACCAACCATCTTCACCTAGACAAGAATCTAACATTCCACAAACCCAGGCTCCTACTCATACTCATGAGGCAGAAACAGGGCACATGTCAGTAGATGATCTTTTTCAACTGGTTCCACAGTTAATGACCAGGATTGAAAGCTTGGAGAAGGATCTCAAGCAGACTAAGCAGACTATGGGGAATGCAATAGTGAAGTTGGTGAAGAAAGTTAAGAAAATGGAAAAGGTTGTCAAGAGCAGACGAGTGGTTCTCACTGATTCAGAAGATGAGGCTGCTGAAAATTCTTCCAAACAGGGGAGGAATTTACAAAAAGATGAATCAGAAGTTTTTGAGACTCCCAAACAAGGCAAATCTTCAGGAGAAACAGATATTAGTCCTCAAGGTTTAGAAGCAGCTAAAACTCTAGCTGAAGCCCTTAGTCAAATCAAGACCAAGAGGAGAAATGTTAAGACTGGAGTAAGGAGGAGACTGGATGCTGAAGATGTTAGTACTGGTTTCGAAGATGTTAGTACTGGTTTCGAAGATGTTAGTACTGGTTTCACAGATATTAAGTCTGCTAGTGAAAAAGTTAGTTCTGGTGGTGAACATGTTAGTGCTAGTCAAAGAGAAGGAAAGGCAGTACTTGAAGAGACTCCTCAGACCAAAAGAACAAAGAAACAAATCAGAGAAGAGCAGGCTAGTTTGGCAGAAATAGCAAGAATACAAGCTGAGGAGGAGGCTGAAAATGCAAGGAGAGAAGAACTAAAAAGACAGGATGAATTGGCTGCAAAAAGATTGCAAGAGGAGTTAGAGTTGTCTGAAGCTCAAAAGAAAAGAATGGCTCAAGTGCAAGAGGCTGCTCAGTTTTATACAGAAGAAGATTGGGACACAATTCGGGCTAAATTGGAAGCAAATACAGATCTGGTCAAAGAGATTGCAGGAGAAGATGTATCTGAGGCTGATTATGCTCAGAGAATGGTGGGTTTGATAAGTCAGAGAAGAAAACTTATTGCAGAGCAAAAGGCAAAAGCTCAAAGAGATAAACCAATGACTCAGGCTCAGCAAAGACAGTATATGGCCACTTATTTGAAGAATCAGGGTGGATGGAAATTGGCTCAGATAAAGAAGCTTACAGATGAAGAACTTAAAGAAAAATTTGAGTATTTGATGAGAAGCATGGAAAGGTTTGTGCCTATGGATACAGAGAAAGAGAGTAGGAAAAGAACTGGTGTAGAGCTTCAAACAGAATCTTCCAAGAAGCTAAAGTCTGACACAAGGGAGGATGTTTTTGTTCCTAAAGAGAAGGATAAAGAGTCAGTGAAGAGAGAGTCATTTGAGATTAAAAAGACAGGTTTAAAAGAATATACTAAAAGAAAATATTTGGCAAGGAAAGGATTGCAGAAGAAGCCTGAATCTGCAAAGTCTGGCACTGAGGAAGATGTTGAAGCCTACATGAGGAAAGAGTAGATGGCACCATCGTTTAGAAGAGTTTCCATGAGTTCAATTCCACAAGACCAACACCTGCAAAGATAGTTTAAATGCAGATTATCAAGACTAGGAAAGAGAGGTGTGCTATCAGATCATCAAGAAAGATAACACATTATGTGGTATATGTGAAACTTTTTAGGCCTATTGAATGATTTAACAAAGAGATGATCTCAAGAGATTTTATAGGCTGATGATGTTGAAGTATGGAGATAACAGGTCTGAAGAAGATTTTGAAAGGGTTTTATGGGGGGATCTAAAGACTATGTTTGATCCACCATCTAAAGAGGATGCTATTTGGAAGTTGCCACATCAACAACAGATACTCAACTGGAGATACTTTCATAGCTGCAGTTCATTGTTGACTATTGAGGCACACACATCTATAGCTGACTGGTGGTTAAGTATCCTCTACCACCAGAGTTTTACAAATCTATGCTTGAAAATAAGCTGTTGTGGATAGAAAAGATGAGTCTGCAATCAACGACATGAAGTTAATTAAGAAACAAGCTCAGCAACAATAAATTTGTAAATGTTTGAAAGAATTTTCAAGCTGAGGTATAATATATAGAGAGAAGTTAGTTTATGTAAAAATGGAATTGAGAAGAGATAACACTTGGTGGAGGTGCTATGCACTTACACAACAAATGGTTATCAATCCACCATGTCTAACACACATAAGGACTGGCTAGTCCAGGAGCAAACGACTCTTGGTAAAGACTTCTCAATCCGTTAAGGCTGACAATTTGCCAAAAATTATATGGTTTCAACTCACCATATCTATGTTTGTAAAGAGTTGGCTAGCCACAAGGTTTATGGCTTGTGGTAAAGGCTGTGGAAAATCCATTATATGGTAGACAAGTTTACCCAAAAAAAACTGAGATGGAAACTCACTTAACCAATGATTTAAGTTCCAAAAGTTAAACTGGTTACTAGTCCACCAGGGTGATGCCATGATTCCACCAAAGGATTAGCTAGCCCAAGACATATGGATACTTGTAAAGGCTTAATCCAAATTCGTTGTTTCTTCAAAAAATCATATGGTAATTCAACTCACCATGTTTCATGTACTAAGAGTTTTGAAATTGGTTATTCATTGTACCCATGGTTTATAAACCAAACATTGGCTACTCCAGAGTTAATGGCTAACTGGTAAAGAGACATCAAATCCTTAAAATTTTCAATGATTCACCTCTCTCAGGAGTTAACACACCTGGAAGTGATGAGAATAGACTGAAACTTTATGATAGTTCAAGAATAATTCCAAAGATAATGCTCACAAAATCCTCAGGAAGATCATAATGAAGGTAGTCAAAGAAACTTGAAGATCACAAGTGAAGTTCAAGTTAGGGGAGGATTGTTGGGAAATATATTGTAAAAGACTTAATACTGGTAGTATAACAGTTAAGTCTGGTAGTATTAGTTAGTTCTGCCAAGTACTATGTTAAGTCTGGCAGTACTAAAGTTAGTAAGTTAAGTCTGGCAGTACTATAGTTAGTACTGGCCTTATCTAGTTAAGTCTGTTTATGTAACAGAATAGTGATAATAGTTATCTTAGAGATATCTTAGGAGATATCTTAGGAAAGGATATGCATTATCCTTTGACACGTTTGTAAAGCCTATTAGGGTTTCCTTGGTGTATAAAAGGAACCCTACGGCATAGTGTTTTAGGCATCCAAACCTAATAGAAATCAATAGCAATATACGAAGTTAGTTTTACAATTGTTCTTCTTAGTACTTGTGTTAAGATTCCGCATTAGCACATAGTATTCATAGTCATTGTCTCTCTTATAGTTGATTTGGATTTATTTCAAAGATAATGCTTACAAAATCCTCAAGAAGTTTATAATGAAGACACTCAAAGAAACTTGAAGATCACAAGTGAAGTTCAAGTTAGGGGAGGATTGTTGGGAAATATATTGTAAAAGACTTAATACTGGTAGTATAACAGTTAAGTCTGGTAGTATTAGTTAGTTCTGCCAAGTACTATGTTAAGTCTGGCAGTACTAAAGTTAGTATGTTAAGTCTGCCAAGTACTATGTTAAGTCTGGCAGTACTAAAGTTAGTATGTTAAGTCTGGCAGTACTATAGTTAGTACTGGCCTTATCTAGTTAAGTCTGTTTATGTAACAGAATAGTGATAATAGTTATCTTAGAGATATCTTAGGAGATATCTTAGGAAAGGATATGCATTATCCTTTGACACGTTTGTAAAGCCCATTAGGGTTTCCTTGGTGTATAAAAGGAACCCTACGGCATAGTGTTTTAGGTATCCAAACCTAATAGAAATCAATAGCAATATACGAAGTTAGTTTTACAATTGTTCTTCTTAGTACTTGTGTTAAGATTCCGCATTAGCACATAGTATTCATAGTCATTGTCTCTCTTATAGTTGATTTGGATTTATTCAAGTTAGCTATTGGCTTACAAAAGGCTAATCAGATCCAACACCTTGGACCTACAAGGAAATGGTAAACCATCCAATTAACCACATACTCTACAAATGTTTATCTACCTAAAACATGAATTTTTCAGTAGGCCACAAGCCAAAAATAATTCGTACTAGGCTCATCTATCTGCTGACCCAAAACAGTCCCAATAAAGCCACTTTATCAACACACCACTCACAAGTTTGACCTTACCAATAGAAATGCAATGCCATACTTTATTGTCACATCTCATTATAACATAAAACATACATGTTTATAGTAGGTAATCATAAAAATAATCAATCTACAAGAAAGAAATCTTTGAAGAATAAAAATGAATCCTTACAAAATGAAATAAAATAGTCGAGATCAAAATCACTTTTTTACTCCTTCCTTTCATGCTAAAATCTTCAACCCAACAACACCATTAATCATGCTATAAACTCTTATAACTATTTAATTCTAGATCAGCCTCTGATCTTATTATAAAGGTCTGGTTTTAATGGTGTTTTGATTATTAAATAGAAATTAACAGTACATCAAGGATGTTTTTTTAATTGTGTGATTTTTAATTAGAAATTTTTTAAAGAATTGGGTTATGTTGTGTGGAGGAGGTGTACGGCACAAAGAGAGACAAAGAGCAAGAGAGATTTTTTTTCTTTACTATGTGAAGTTAGTTGATGAGAATGGTTTTAGGAGACCAAGGCATGCATTATGGTTATACAAGTGTCCTAAGACACTATAAAAATTAGCCACCTCATGAGATGAGGTGGTGATTTAGCTAACTTGTTGATATTATTTTGTATTTAGGGTATAAATTTTAAGATAGGTGGGTAGTTTTGAGGCTAACGGGTATTAACGTAAAATATAACGAGAGTTAAGGCGAAACCACGAAGTAAAAACGAATAGAATAAAAATAGTTCTACATAAATCGGAGAACTTTATTGAAAATTTAATTACTGAGGGCTCGAGACGGATAGAAATTTCTTAACACAGTTTAAAATAAAATGGAGACGAGAGTTACGAATCGAGTAAAAGTAAAAGTAAAAATAAAATTTTACTAAAGAGGTAAAAATAAGAATTTATAGGAATATTTTATTTACCTGAATTTACGGAGTCCTACAGTGGACGCGAGACAAGCGGCACGAGAGTTAAGCAAAGAGATGTCATGATCCTTCTGAGTGACAGTAACCTTGAGCACCGACACCTCCGCGGTCAAAGCAGATTTCTCTCCGGACAATGAAGAAACTTGATCACGGAGGCGGATAACCTCCGCGGCTTCCGCCTCCTTCTCCGCCAGTTGGGACTTCAACCTGAGGATCTCTAAATCTTTCTCCTCCAGCAACCTACCACGTGCAGCATATTTAGCTCTGAGCTTTTCCTTAAGCTCCAGTTCATGCTCCGCACGGGACCTCACCTCCGCCCCAAGACACACTTGCCGCGCTGCCCCTACGTTAAACTCCGTATACAGTTGATCGTAGTCCATGGTACGGAGAGCAGAGAAGAAGGCGGGGGGAGCAACGCGGTCCACTAAGGTGCGGCAAGAAAAACCATCGTCCAACAGTGAATCGTTGGTAATGTTCCACCTAGGGACATACCAACGCTTCGCCTCGGAAGGATCCAAAGTAGGAGGCTCATAAAAAGAGTCATCAGACCCTTCCGATTCCTCAGGTTGGGAAGGACCGGCCAAGTCCGGATTAACAGCAGCCCTGGTGGAAGTTATGGCGGCAGCAGTAGTATCTACCGGAATACCCAAAATACTAGAGCTGTAAAGATAAACAAAAAATTTATGTTAAGAAAAGGTTCGGAAATTTAGTTAGCACTTAAGGATATGTATATATACCTCTCCACAGTAGTATGGATCCGGAGGTTCGTTTGGGCAACGGAGTGAAGAGGAACCCAAAAAGCCTTCGATTTCCTGAGAAGAAGGGGCAACGGAGTGAAGAGAAAGCTATTCCCAGTCCGGCAAACGAGAACCTACTAGCCTAATTTGTTCCAGACCGGCAAGAGTTTTACCATCAGTACCGGAAATGAGGGTAGGGTGATATATCCTCAACCTTTTAGCAGGAAGAACATCGCTCTGCTTCAGCAATCTTTTCTTTTTAACCTTTTTGGGCTGCTCCGTAACAACCTCCTCCTCACTCTGCCTCACCGCAGCGTACCCTCATCCGGGTTCGCCAACTCTGGATAGGCCTCCTCCGGAGCAACATCTTCCTGCCCTTCCTCAGTCGGAGCAGAGAGCTCTACAGCCGCAGCAGAACTACTACCCCCAGCGGCGGGAATCACCAGATGCATAAAGCAATGTCGGGTACTCTCCAGCAACGTCACCTGGTCGTCTCCCTTCTGAACCTCCACCGCTTGGACCTTCCGAGGGTCAGCAGTTTCGATAAAGTCAAACAAGTCCATCTCTGCAAAATAAACATTAAATGATCAGACTTCATAATGTAAAAGTACCACCACCAAAGGGAAGTAACATCCACCAGATCCGTCAGGATACTCAAAAGCCGGATAGGAATTTTCGTCAAAAGGATAATACGGGCTTAAACCCACAAGGACATAGAAGCACTCGGATACGGCGGGGAAAGGAGCCCTTATGGCTTTCAAGTAAAGTTTAACGGTTTGCTCTTGACGCGCTGGTAAGATAAGGCATCGAATCCTTTTTTAGATGCCTCCCGTTTACAAAGGGGACGAAAATCAGGAATACGCTAAGAAATCAACCCAGAAAAATTGGTCGGTCCCAATAATTAATGGAATCGGAGGTTTGGAAAGCATGATGGAGTCCGAGTGTAAGCTTAGCAAAAGAAAACAACCCATGTATACGAACGGGTTGTAGAGGCGCGGAACACGGGTCACTGACGATGAAATTTTAGTACGCGGTTAGAATTCAAATGAGACACGCCCGGGCGGCACCAAAAGGCGACAATTGAGAAATATAAACACGTAAGTATTTGAGAACGGCCATAAAAAAAATTTGGTAAACGAAAACTCTATAGCCGCTCAGAACGTCAAAGACCCTACTATAACACCTACTTTACCGATGGAAATTGGGTAATGGTTTTACAACTGCCTGGGGTAAGTTGGGATGAACCCAGCCGACTATAAAGTCTGCAGTCAAAAGATTATCTATCATTTCTTGCGGTGATTAATAGATTATTAGCAGCAAAGGTAGCCATGTTGGGAGGTTGAATGAAGGAAAATTGCAAACTGAGTAAGAACCTTAAAAAAAGAAGAAAACAAGGTGCGGACGTATGATAAAGATGAAAAGCTTGAAGAAATCAATAATGGTGGAAAGTAAAGTTGTGGAAAAGGAAACAGTAAAAATAGGAGGGGTATTTATACCCTCGGTGTATTTATATCTACCCACAGCCAGATGATGACACGTGTAACCCACTCACGTAATCAGCGATTGGGGTTCGCCTACGAAACAGTAAAAAAGCTGTAAATACATCACATCAGTCAAAAGATAAAAGGACAACATCGGTCCACGTCACCTAAACGTCACCAACTTGATAAGGAAGCTTCGCGGAAAAGACACATGACCACGGAAGGCGGCAAATCATTAGAAATGAACCTGAAGTCTAGTACTGATCACCGCACGCGGGACATGATCCGCAAGCAATATCATACTAAACTGAGGGGGCTTGATGACGTATAGTAGGTATACCAAGCCTCCGGGCTTGGGTCACACTGCCACTGGGGCTTCTGGGCCTAACCTAGCAGTCATGGGCTGAAACTAAACCTAATCTTGCACTGGTAATGACCCAGACACAACAAAACAGACGCGGACCTAACTATATGCTACTTCCGTCCGCGAAAAACACACGCGCCCGTACACACGATTACTGCGGAACCTTGCCCGACAAGGGACCCACTCCAACCACTAACGAAACAAACGAAATATTAGGAAATGCTAATATTTCACCCGCTTATAAAAATGGACCATCTGACACAATGAACAATATGATTTTCTCTCTACATACATACATTTTCTCTTTCTACATGTTTACTTACTCTCACATCGGAGTCTAATCGTGGGGTCCGTCCCCACGGTAAGGCTAACGGTTTTTATTTGATTGTGCAGGAAATCATCTCACCTCTCTTGCTCTAGTACAAGATCTGATACCCAAATCATTCGAAGGCCCAACCCAACGAAGGATTTGAGCCCTATTCAAAACCCAACACTTATTTTGTACTAACAATAACGGAAACCGGATATCATCAGTAAAGTCGTGAGGGCCTTTTTGGACATTGTCATCGGGGAATAGTGTTATTTTCTTACCCATTTTGATTGGTGTGCTTGTTTGTAGACTTATGGATTGGTAATGTTTATAAGAGTCATCAAGCATTCTATGTGAAGTTATGTTCTACACGTCATGCTGAAGATGTATGTTAAGACGCTTCATATATACTTGTAGCAGACACACCAACATTACATTAACGAACAAGAATGGTACATAAAGTGCAAATCACTTTCATTTTTTTGTTTAAAAAACTAACATGACTACTTATATTGAATGGAAGAAGATAACTATGATCGACGACCACCAGTTATAAGTTTGCAATGATAAACCAT
This sequence comes from Tanacetum coccineum, assembly GCA_026074375.1. Taxonomy (NCBI): domain Eukaryota; kingdom Viridiplantae; phylum Streptophyta; class Magnoliopsida; order Asterales; family Asteraceae; genus Tanacetum; species Tanacetum coccineum. The sequence continues at coordinate 20,195 of BQNB010117550.1, forward strand.
ATATGTACAGACTGATTTTCACGCTCAAGAATTGGTTGGCCAAATTATTATCATATGAGCTTTTGGACTAAATTAAACATCTAAACTTAATATTGAGAAAAAGTTTGGGTTATTATTTTAAATATATTTAAAAGTACACATTTTGTTAAATAAAATTTGAAAATACTATAATTAAACAAAAGACTCGACGAATATGGTATAATGGCGCGCGAAGAGACGGTTTTTGGGTTGGTTGGGTGAAGGGCTTCACCTAACGAAAATTGTGGAAAAAGTGGTACGGTTCCCTTTATTATTGTGTTATTTTTTGTTTGTGAGTGTGTGTGGGGCATAATGTATAATATGTTTGTATGAAGTGAGTTAATTTTATATGGTTAGTTAAGTGGTACTGAAAAAACAATATAATTACAATGAAAAAACTGCTAATCTTATATTCATATAACCATAATATTCCCATATTTCTTCGTTATCATAATGCCTAACACCATTGGCTCATTTGCCTGATCGGTGTACCGCCCAAAAATAACTATCATTCGCAGTCGTTGGGCATATCAGTCTCTTAAATTATCTTTCTCTCAATTCACGTAGATCGGAGTATTAGCTTAACACATCAATTGTATTAATAAAAAAGATGAAAACATTTTAAACACGCATGATACATTAAGCAGGTGAGATCATGATTGAACAATATCATTTTAAATAATAAAAGAACACATCCCAAATATTTATTTTTCATCAAATAAAAAAACAATTAAAAAACTCTACTTTTCACCTTTTTTTTTTAAAATAAAATATCTTGCAAACAGTAAATCGTTAAACGTATGAAAAAATATACTATAGTGGGGCACTTTTATATACTATTGATGAACATTTTTCGAAATTTTTTTCAGTCACGTATGAAAAAATCACATGTGATTTGTATCACAAATCACATGTGATTTTTTCAGACGTAACTAAAAAAA
>BQNB010117551.1:0-21153 GCA_026074375.1 Tanacetum coccineum
GATAAACGCACAGGTGAGCGGAGGAGTAGGAATAGCGCGAAGCTTATTTCTCCTTTCGGGTCGTAGTTCCTAGGAACAACCCTCCTTATACCCACTTTATAGCTTGTTTAACTTTTCAAGGTGAGCCGTATATCGTAAGAGACACAAATGGTAAGTTTTAAATCTTTTGTTCGAGTTGGGAACCAATAAGTTCACCGGAAGTTATTATGATAATACCTCAATTGAGAATATTATATTTTGGTATTTTTACCAATTTGTGAATTTTATTTCTTTTTATGGAAAATGTTTTTATATTTTTGGTTTTTCTTTGTTTTTATATGATAATTATACTAATAAAAGAAACTGAAAAATATTTTTTTTTTACTTTTTATGTTTTTATAGAAGAAAATATTCACAGATGTAAACACAATGGTTGACTGTAACGAAATTCGCTTTCAACGTCCCCGGCAACGGCGCCAAAATTTGACTCGCGCAAACTCACCCCTTAAAACCTATCTAAATATGATATAAATACACCAAGGGACGAAATCACGCGAGACCAAGATAACCGGAAGCAGTATAGAGTGTTCCCGGGTCGTTATGTCCCAACGAGGCTGGAATGGAAAATCGAGAGACGATTGATGATTGGTGTTTTAATGTAACAAGGAATGATTTGGAACTAATTCTGAAAGCAAATGCACATAAGAATAAGCAAAGAAAACAAGCTGGAACAAGAATCAAAACTAGAAAAGGCAAAAACACTTAAAACTTTTACACTAAGGCACAAATAAGCTCAAATAAACTTAAGACAAATTAAATAAGCTAAACTAACTCTAAATAAGCAAATACAAAAAGCAATTAAGCTAAATTAAACAAGATAAACACAACAGTACTAACAACAGTACTAACAGTATTAACTAACAACAGTACTAACAGTATTAACTACCAGTACTAACTTGGAGTTAGTACTGCTAGGCTAAAGTTAGTACTGTTAGCTTAAGGTTAGTACTGCTAGGCTAACAAAACACAAAGAAACAATAAATAAGCAAACAAGCTAAAACAGAAGTTCACCTAACCTTAATAAGCACTTAGTAATAGGAATAAGCAACTAGAATAAACTAAAATGACAAATAAGCTAAAAAGCTACAAACTGATACATTATTGAAAATACTTTGAAAAGGAAAATAAGCTTAAATAAGCTTACTCCTAAAAACATGTTTAATCTACTCTAAAAAGCTAAGGAAATCTTAAACAAGCTGAAATAATAAGCTGATAAGCTAAAATGACCCAGCAGTACTAACAGTACTAACTAACAGTACTAACTTGGAGTTAGTACTGGTAGCTTTGAGTTAGTACTGTCCAAAAATGAACTAGCAGTACTAACTTCAGGTTAGTACTGCTAGTTGAAAATACCCTTTAAAAATCATTTTTCTTTCAAACTAATTAAAAACAGATTATCTATTAACAAAATAAGACACTTATAAGCAATATTAATTAAGAATAAGCACTTAAATAAGCTGAAATGGCCTAGCAGTGTTAACTTATAACTAGCAGTTTTAACTTGAAAGTTGCACAAATCACTTTTAAACTAACAACTAAGCACTATAAGCAGTTCTGCAGTAAATAAGTAAAGTAAGAAAAAGAGAGACTTACAACACCCTTGCTCAAAACAGGGCTAAATCAAGAATCTACAAGCTCTAACTTGTATAAAACAAGCTAGTGAGAGTCCATAAGCCCATCCAGAACTGGCTTATCATCCATAACATAAGCTGTGGTATATTTGAGAGTGATATTTGTGATTTTCTCTTAACTACTTAACTTTTTATTTTTACTTAATGAAAACAGCTTATAAGTAAGCTGTGGTGAGGGCTTTTTGAACACAAAACAATATGATTAAGAAACTTAGCACTTGGACTTGTAAATTGATTTAAAACTTAAATTGCATTAAAAACTTGAAAGTGTTACAAAGCTTTAAAAGTGTTACAAAACTGAAAGTAAAAGCTGTAAATGACTTAAAATAAACTAAGTTATATTCAAAATTAAAACTAGTTGCCTTCAAGGCTTACAAAAAAGCTCTATTTATAGCCCAAGTCTTCATCTTGCAACTTGTGCTTCTTTGTAGAGATAAAAACAAGTGTGCTTGTTGTGTGAGGAGAGTCAAAAGCAAATCCCAGCCTTCAATTCCTTTTGTGCTTCTTTTGAAACAATCTTAGCCATCGAAAATGTTTTGGGAATGGTGAGGGATTGCCAACATGGACTTTTATACAGCTGGGGGGAAAATGTAGGGTGGATGAAATGATTTTGGCTAGGGAGAGAAGTGGTTTTGCAGGGAAGAAAGTATGGGCGACATACCAGTTGTAACTGGGTTTTTGGGGCGGGAAAGAAGACTTTTTTGGGGGAGTAGGCAGATTGGTCCCCTCAAGTTGTATAACTTAAATGTAATCTCTACCCGGTTTGCAACTTTGGTCCCTCCTTTCTTATAACTTTGTAATACAACTTTAGACTTGGCAGTTTTAGCCCCTCAAGTTGTATTTTCTTCATTTTGATGACTTTTGACTTTGCCCTTTCCACTCCGTGCTTGGATTTGTTTGCTTTTGGCTTTCTTTTTGTTCCTTTTCTTGAATATCCGTTTCCTGCACAATACAAAAGCAAAACATACAAATACAATGTATTTTTGGTACGTTTTTAGTCATTTAGGTTCGCTTAATATGAAAAATGGTATGTGTAATTAAACACATATCAAAATCCCCCATACTAAGGTATTGCCGTGTCCTCACGCAATGTTATGAAGTAAACACTCAAGAAAACTAAGAATCTTGAACTCCCTCGACTAATTACTTCGAAAAGTAGCAAAGTGTTCGTCAAGGGAAACAAAAGAATAAATAGTTTTGACAAGTCCCGTTTTCACCAAAAAATTTTATATGTACACTAACTATCACTAAAATTTTTTGGATTTTCCTATTTTTTTTTTTCTTAACTAACATGCTCGACTTCCTTTATTTTATAAACACTGGGATCATAGAATGAGAAGCGTCCATAGAATAATCTACGGATGTCCTGACGGATAAATTCATCGTCCCCGATTTTTCACTAGATCCAAACCAAGCAATTAAACAAGATCATTTGTCAATATAAGTCTAAATGTTAAGCACTCATACTTATGACTTGTGAACTTTTAACTCCCAACATGGATATATGATTTAAATGTGTGTACTCATTTCGACTCAACCATAGATCAACTTATTTTCATAGTCGTAATTCAAGATGAATCACGACTCAAAGCAACAACTTATTAGGACCTTGTAACTTGATTTTAAAGAACGAAAATTTTACTGTAGAACTTTTTGCAACATTTTTTTTCTTCATAATATTAGTTCTTAAAGACTTATGAATGCGTTGGCTTAGTTGAAACACCTACTAGGCCTCGCTCCCAGATAGGATATCACAACCTACGACCGGGTTCTTAGTTTTGAATATCACACCCCGTTGCATAGCGTAGCGGGGAAATCTCTTCAACCCTTCTTCCTAATATGGCTAAGGATAGGTGTCTTAGTTTGAAACCTCACTAGACACTTTCTTCTAAGTGTGATATCACAACACACCCAATCCCTAGAGTAAGATGTCTTTTGTTTGAATCCACCACATAGCGGTTGTTGGGAGTGGATTATCACGGACACATCTTTTACATGCTCCATTTACTAAATTGTTATGATTTATTAGGCCATAAATTTTAATATTCATGCATTTTTGCATTCATATTTCATTCATGCTTCTTTGGCATTTTAACTTTCAATTTACTAAGAACAGAAAAACTCGTTTTAAAGAATCAAGTTACAAAATTTGAAGCTTTTTCTAAAAACATCGATTGACTTAGCTGAATCAAAATGAGCACGTATGATTAGGCGGATTAAAAGCTAATGGGAGAAAAAGTCACAAGTTACTCATATAAGCTTTAGAAGAATCTTGCTTAGCACATAAACTTATATTTAACTCTATCACTTCTTGTTCTTCACCTCTGAATAGCTTAGTATAATTGAGGGAACTAGTTAGGGTCTCAACACGCTCCGATCGAGTCAAAAATTATTTCATCTACCCACTAGGAAAGTCGCGAAACTTGACAAAATCACTTATTTTATTTTTGAAATTTATTTTTCATTTTTTAATTTTTTTGGTATTTTGCAAAAATTGGCGATAAAATGGAGTTACGTGACAACAACGGTTTTCACGGTAAATCAAATCGAAGATCCCCCCATACTGGAACTAAACATCATACTCGAAGTTTTGAAAGGGGTACCTACGCAAAATATAGGCCTATTATATGAGTGTGCCAAAAGATAAAAAGTTAGTTCGAATTAGTTTTGGCGGATTACTGGATTCCCAAAATGAAGTGAGATGTGAACCTCTTGATAAAAACACAAGCATGAGAGATCTTCACAATCGGGCAACTGGACAATTAATAACACAAACACGAATACTCGGGTAATGGAGAGGCGAGCCCTACTAACAACAAGAAAACTCTTATTCATTTTTACACAATACTTCGAAAAAGAATGGGTGCCTCCCACGAAGCGCTTGTTTAAGGTCGCTATGCTGACCCGTCACTGGATTTATTGGACATAGGGAATGTTTGGGATTTGGGACTAACAATTGTGGTACGCCCCTCCAAAGTAGTGTTTAATCGTGACCATTCCTTTTGAGTTTGGCCCGAGTTTTGAGATAACTAGGACGGTGCCCGTTTCGGGAATACTTGTGTGTTAGTGAAAGGTCTGACAGAGGGTTTTTAGCTTTCATGAGAAAATCTATTAATATAGAGTTAAAGAGGAGGAACTCCGAATCACCGACGTTGTGAAATCGGAAGTGGGTTCTTGATCTTGGAGGTGTGATGAATCATCTTGTCTTTTCTTTTTATAGATTAAAGAGTTCTACATTATGCTTCTCAAGGAGCTAATTAAGTTCATTCAGCTGAACTTTCCTCCATGGGGCTTACCAAGCGGTTTTCAGATCAAATTTGTATGTTTTAAGGCCCAGTAGGCCTTTGTGTTCTAAATCAATTGGCAGATGCAGGCTCTTTCCGTAGACCAAGCCTTATAGGAGACACCAAATGGATTGTTTTGTAAGCGGTGCGAAATGCCCATAAAGCTTCAACGAGCTTTTTATGACCAAAGGGGTTCGGTTTTCGCCCTAGGTTACTTTTCAAGAATTCGTTTTCAAACCACGATTGGATACCTTAACTTGTTCCACTTGTTTGTGGATGTATACGGGTGGAGAGAAGATGAGTGGAACTCCCGTATTTAAGCATGAACCTTTGCAAATTGGGTATTGCAAAAAATGGGTTCGCGATCAATTTGATTGCCACGAGGTGGACACCGAAATCTGGCGAAGAGGAGATTTAAAAAATTTAGCAAACAACTCGGGCGTCAATGGTGGGGAGCGGCTTTTGCTTTCAACCCATTTTGATTAAACTAAAAATCAACGGCCACGAGGAAGTATTTGTTGCCTTTGGATGATGGGATGACCCCATAAAGTCAATGCCCCGACGTCAAGATTTCACAAACTTGGATGGAATCTTTGTGGGAATCCTCATCCCGTTGTGAACTTTTCTTGACGGCTTGGCATGAGTTTTGCAGTTTTTAACCAACTCTATGTGGCTTTTTGTAGATTGTGGGCCTAAAAGGAATCCGGAATCGAAGCACTTTTTTGCTGTGTAGTTAGCACCGTGAGTTCCAACGGTGGGACCATTCGTGGCAAGCCAAGAGGATGTTCATGGTTCTTTGCCAAAAACAATAACGTAGAAATTAATTGATCCGCCGATTTTAAACTAGAAGGGATCTTCACAGAAAATAATGCTTCACGTCTTTGAAGAATTTTCTTTTTTTTTTTTGTGGGTTGACATCCCTTTGATCACGAAATTTCAGCATTGGTAGTTTGCGATGTCGCAAAACCATGGGGTTAGAGAAATCAAGAGCAGCAATCGAACTAAGAGTTTACAGACGGAAATTTTTCATTTATCTATTTTGGATCGTGCTCATTCTTGTGAGGATTCGCTAATCGTGATAGATGATCTTCTAATTTTTCCTAGCCGATAGGTTTCTCAGCTACTTTTGTGTCAACTACATCAAAGTGAACTCTTTGAAGGAGCAGAAAGAACCCCTTCGGTAGCAATCTCGCTTAGAATATTGCTTGCAAAGAGATTTTTGAGGGCGGAATGATCCGTTTCAACACAGGTTTGCATTGTTCATCGAAATGTAAGATCGGAATTTTTCGAGCATGCGTACACTACAGCCACTTTTTCTTCTATGTTGTGGTCTGTAACGTGATTCCGCCTCATTCTTGTTTCTGTGCTCGCATAGTGTATAGGTATGAAATGCTTTTCTCTATGACGTTGCCCCAAGACTGCACTAAAGGCGAAATCGCTTGCATTCACACATATGTCAAATGGTTCATTCCAAGTCTGGGGGCAAAATCAAGATTGGAGCCTCGTGTTAGTTTATTTTGGAGTGTTAAACTGCTTCAATACACTCTTTTTTCGAGAAATAAAACGAGTATCATTTTCAAGCAAATGGGTCATGGGACGGGCTATTTTTAAGAAATTCTGGATCATGACATCCTTCTATTAAACCCGGCTCTGCCCAAGTAAACTACGGATGCCTTTTATAGTAGTCGGGTGAGGAAGCTTTGACCGATAAAGTCAATCATTAGCTCGATCGACATCAATTAACGGAACTTGGAGATTTTATGTACTTAAGAAAAACAATGCATTCTTTTAACCATGAAATGTCTTTTCTCCCAGTTTAGAAAGCTAAATTGGTGTCTTCACACCGCTTAAGCATCTTTCCAAATGGGTTAGGCAATGTAGAGACATAGAACTTCCAAAAACCAAAAGTCATCCAATAAACACTTACCGTCGTTTTTTTCGATCAGTCATGGAAGATTGCCGTCATAATCTTGGAATGGTGCGTAGTGCAATTGCAGAGGCCAAAGGACATGCCTGGCGGTGAACGGCTGGCTAGGCAAAGGTTCCGTTTTATGGGAAGTAAATGTTGTCTTTTCCTGATCCATTTGGGTCGATGGGGTATTTGAAAACTAACCGAGAAAACCATTCGAGAAACAATTGTTTCGTTTCCCGCAAGCCTCTCGAGCATTTGGTCATGAATGGTAGTGGAAAATGGTACCTTTCGGGTGGACTTCATTTTAATTTTCGATAGTCAATGCATACCAGCCATCCCGTAACTATGCAGTTGGGTATCAACTCATTTTGACTCATTCTCAACTACGGTAAAACCACCTTTCTTTGGTACACAGTGTACCGGGCTTACCCAGGGACTATCCGAGATAGGGTAAATTAATCCAGCGTTAAGAAGTTTTTCAACTTCTTTTTTTATGACATCGTGGATTTTTGGGTTTACCCGTCTCTGATGTTGGACCGCTGGTGTGTAGTCCTCTTCCATTAGAATTTTGTGAGTACAAAATTCTGGGTTAATACCCTTGATATCAGAGAGTTTCCAAGCGATGGCTCGCTTGTGGGACTGCAACACCTTTATGAGAGCGGCTTTTGATCGACACTCAATTCTTTAGCAATTATGATGGTAAATTGTTATCACCCTTCCAAAATGCATATTCGTGCGTGGGGAGGTAAATGTCCTTGAGTTTCAACCTCAGGAGGTTCATCAAATTGATGTTTCATGCGGGGTTTTGGCTTCACAAATCTTTAAGTTCTTTTCTAACCTCAGGAAATAATTTGCATGGTTGGGAAGTGCGGTGATAAGGTCTCACTATTTAGGATAGCTTCAAGTAAAGAAGAATGTCATTCTCGGGATCACATTTCGCAATCATCAATTCCAGCCTTATATGAAAGTATCAGAAAGTTCAGCCTCGATTACTTCAAGAATGAAATCATACCCTCGAACTGGAGTGAGGGGGGTGAAGTGCCTGGTATCCAAACAATGGTTTCAAAGTAAGGTGTGGAATTTCCATTTGTAATACTTACGAGATCCTAAAATCTCTTGAGGAATATTATCTCACAAGCTATATCTATACAAGTCGACCTTTGTTAACTGATGCCATGGCATTGTAGGAGAAAATTTTTCGTTATCTCCTACTTTGAAAGTAACGGATCTTGGTCATCATTCTTAAGGTCATTTCTTCACCGTCTAATTGTTACATCTATCAAGGCTTTTGCCGTCTGTATTAAATGGTCTTCCTAAAATCAAAAGGGACTATAGGGTCGGGCATCATAGTCAAACTACCACAAAATATCGGCTGGAAGTAGAAGGTTCCAACCTTCACAAAAACATCTTGACTAGGGGTGGCCGGTGGGTGTGAGTGATTGATCGGTCGGCTAACTCGAGTACCATCCTAGTTTTGGTCAGTCCTTGGAGATTAAGCTTTTCAAAAACGGAGAGTGGCATTAGATTGATGCTTGCACCGAGATCGGCTAGGGCTAAGCATTCATCCAACTCTGGAAAATCACACGGTATCAGAAATCTACCCGGGTCTCCTAATTTTCGGGAATGTCTTTTGATGATTGCGAGAAATTTTCTTTAACGGTGTTTTGGTTAATTCCGAAGATCTTGTCTTTGTTGTCAAAAAGCTTTCTAAACGTTGGTGCAATTTTAGGCATGGTGCAGGGTGGAGCTTCCGCGATCTCAGCTCGAAGTGGAGATTCCGAAAAATTTCATGAATTTTTTAAAGCTAAAAGGTCGTCCTTTCGTGGATTTTCTCCATTGTTTACCTAGATGGATATGGTAAAGTCGTTTTGGTGTTTCTAGGCATGACAACTGGTTCATCAAACATGGACTATCGGAGGTTGGACGTCTTTTGGTGCTTCCGTTAGGACAAGCACCGTGTCCTTTGTCACCTCAGTTTTACCAAACTTACCCACCGGACGGTGGAATTTGAGGGTCCATCATTTGAAACACCGCTTCTGGTGTTGGTGATTGCTTTTAACTCACCCTTAGGGTTAGGAACGGTATGCTAGAAAAGAGTACCCGATCTTGGAGTAGAAGCTTGAGTTGGAAATGACGATTTTGGTCCCCCCTAGCAAGTCGGTTATGTTGGATATTGGTTTTTGAATATTTGCATAACGATTCATTAGCCTTGACTTAGCTCTCAAAATCAGTTTTTGGACACACCGGAAGCTTGATGACGCTGGAGCTTGGTTAGCGGGGTGTTTGAATTAACTGGAGTGTTGATACCATTGGGGCTTGTTGTTTGAAACCTGGGGTCGGTTTGGGATTTGACCCTGGTTGTAGCATTCCCACGGTTTTGGGTTTGGTTTCCCATCGATTATGATTGTTGGATTGGTTGTGGTGTTGCATGGGAGGAAAACGGTTGTGGTCTGATTTGTTCGCCAGCGGTGAGCGGGACGGTCAAACGGAATTTCCTTGGTTAAAAAAAAAAATATTTTTGCTTCGGCTGCTTGCGAGAAGTATTTCTTGGATTTCTATCTCGGTAATTGTTTGCTTTCTATGGGTAGCAGGACAATTACGATACGACCGTGGGCACCACCGAAATGTAAATAACTTTGCTCAAACACTTTTATGGGGAGCGGAGCTGGAACTGGAGTTGTATGCGTGTCGAGAAGTAGTGCTACTAACCATATCTTTCAATTCAGCAACATCGGGAGAGGGGGGGTTACTCGGAGGTGGGAGGAAGCGCTCGTACTCACTTTAGCAAAATGGCTTTGCTTCGGGGGGAAGTTACGAAATTTTGGGACTTGCTTTCGATGATGCTTGAGCAATCAGCGGGGTATTTTGTCCAAATAGTTACCACCTGCGGCAGAGTTCAAAGAGTCCTTGATCTTGTCATTTAAGGCATTTAAAATGTAATCAAGTTGGTGAAGCTCCGAGAATCCATGATTGTCGGATACATGCTCGGAGAAGATCTTTGAATCGATCCCAAGCTCATCAAAACGACCTCTCAAATTCTTTGTTTGATATTGTTATTTCGTTACGAAGATTTGTCGTTTTAGAGGTTGGGAAAAACTAAAAATGATTTATGAATTTAGCAACGAGATCATCCCATGTTTGAATTGATCGAGGGGGTTCTTTTTCAAGCCATATTCGGGCTGCCCCCTCGAGAGAGAAAGGAAAAAGCATCAACTTAATGATGTGGTAGGGATTTTTGGGGATCATTAGGATATTAAAGTAGATGTGATTTTATTGAAGTAACGTAATAGTAAAACTACAGGATGTGGGCATGTGGGGTTCCTCTTTGTCAAGTCCGAAGAACTGCTCTGTTCTGGACAAGATGTTAGAAACCATGCTTGATATCAAAATTTGCTGCTTCTTATTTCAGGGATCAACAATTGGTCCTCGTATCCCTCGGTGGGAGCCTGGTGCAATTCTGCCATAGTTCGATTATCAGCCATCGTATGTCTTTGGGAGGTTCAACCAAGATTCGGGGAACTTGTTGTTGTTGTTGTTGTAGACGACAGAGCTTTAGAACGTATTTGCGCATGAGCACTAAAAATAGAGAACAAAAGAGTATTTTTTGGTTTTTTGTTTTTAGTTTATTCACATATTATTTTAAACATGGACAGGAACTTAAAACTGGACAACTTTGAAACCCAAATAGTCTATTTACTTCACGGTTTAGCATCTCATAATTGATAAACGCCCACAGCCGTGAGCGGTACGGAGTAGGAATAAGCCCGGTAAAACTTATTTTCACTTTAGGGTCGTAGTTCTTGGAACAACCCTCCTTATACCCACTTTGTAGTTTGTTTAACGTTTCAAGGTGAGCCGTATATCGTAAGAGACACAAATGGTAAGTTTTAAATCCTTTTGTTCGGTTGGAACCAATAAGTAACGGAAGTTATTATATATATACCTCAATGAGAATTTTATTTTGTTATTTTACCAAATTGTGAATTTTTATTTATTTTATGGACATGTTTTTTTTTTTGGTTTTTTCTATTGGTTTTTAGATGATAAATACTATACTAGTAAAAGAAAATGAAAATATTTTTGTAATTTTTATGGTTTTATAGAAGTATATATTCACATACGTAATACAAATTTCCCAACGTAACGAAATTCGTTTAAAAGCGCTCCCGACAGCGGGCGCCAAAATTTCGGCCCGCGCAACTCTCCCTTCTAAAACTATCTATATCTGATATAAATACACCAAGGACGATAACTCACGCGCTTTGAGATGCAATAAAACCGGAGCCTGTCAGAGTATAGAGTGTTCCCGGGTCGTTATGTCCCAGCGACGGTGAATGAATGTGTGAAATGGAATATCGCAGACGAGTGATGGGTTGTGTTTGATGTCACAGGAATTAAGTTGGGCAACTATAACTGATTAATAATAAAGCAAGTGCACATAAAAAATAGCAAAGAGGAATAAACTGTCGGAACAAGAATAAAAACTAGGAATGATAAAAACACTTTAAAACTTTATACTATGGCACAAATTCAGCTCAAATAATCTTAGAAAAACAAATGAGATAACCTACTCTAAATAAGCAAATACAAAATGCAATTAAGCTAAATTAAAACAAGATAAACATCAACAGTACTAACAACAGTACAACAGTTTATTAACTACCATTACTAACTTTGAGTTAGTACTGCTAGGCTAAAGTTAGTGCTGTTAGCTTAAGTTAGTACTGCTAGGCTTATAAAACACAAAGAAGGCAAGAAATAAGCAATAAACTAAAACAGATAATTAACTAATTCCCCCTAAGTAAGCACTTAGTAAAAGGTATAAGACAACTAGAATAAAACTAAATTACAAATAAGCTAAAAAGCTACAACACTGATAAACTTTTGAGAAATCTTTAAAAAAGGAAAAGAAGCTTAAATAAGAAACAATAAAGGTAAATGAGTTTAATCTACTCTAAAAAGCTAAGGAATCTTAACAAGCTGAAATAATATGCTGTTAAGCTAAAAATGAACAAACATAGTACTAACAGTTTTAACTGACAGTACTTAGGTAAGTTAGTACTGCTAGAGTAAGTTAATACATGTTAGTGTAAGTTAGTAATGTTAACTTTGGAAAAATCCAGGAAACTGAACTAGCGTACTAACTTGGAGTTAAGTACTGGTTAGCTCTTTAAGTTAGTGCTGTTCCAAAAGTAAACTAACAGTATTAACTCAAAATTAACAGTTTTATTAAATAAATTAACAGTGCTAAGTAAGAAAGTAATACACAACACTTTTCAACTAGCAAATAAGCAAAATAAGCACTAAAACCAGCAAGATCTGCAGAAAATAAGAACTATAGAAAAAGAGATGAGACCTTTTACACAACCTTGCTCAAAACCAGGTCTACCCAAAAATGGTCTACAGTCTAGCTTGGTTTTTAAAAAAGCTAGTGAGAGGCCATCAAGCCTATCCAGAAATGGCTTATCATCATGGAATAAGCCTCTATCTGTGGTATATTTGAGAGTGATACTTATGATTTTCTCTTAACTACTTAACTTTTTATTTTCACTTAATGAAAACAGCCTATGAGTAAGCTGCGAGGAGAACTTTTTTGAACACAAAACAATATGATTAAGAGACTTAACACTGGTATTGTAATATTGACTTTAAAAACTTCAAACTTGCATTAAAACTTGAAAGTGTTACAAAGCTAAAGCAAAAAGCTGTAAATAAAAAATAAGCTAAGTTATATATAAAAATTAAAACTAGTTGCCCTCTAAGGCTTACAAAAAAAGCTCTATTTATAGCCCAAGTCTTATTTGCCAACTTGTGCATCTTTTTAGAGATTAAAAAGTGTGCTAGTTGTGTGAGGAGAGTTCTTAAGGCAAATCCCAGCCTTCAATTCCTTTGTGCTTCTTTGAAAACAATCTTAGCCATCGAAAATGTTTTGGGAATGTGAGGGATGCCAACATAGACTTTTATACGTGGGCATTGGAAATTTTGGGTGGATGAAATTATAAATTTTCTTATTTTGATTTTTCCCCCCAAATTTGGGGGGGGGGGGGGTTTTTTCACCCTTGGGGTGGGGTGGGGGGGTGGGGGGGGGTTTTGTGGGAGAAGTGAGTTTGACAGGGAAGAAGTATGGGCGGACCCATTACCAGTTGTAAAAGGGTTTTGGGGGCTTGGGAAGAAGTCTTTTTTTGGTGGGAGTAGGCGAGTGGTCCACTCAAGTTGTATACTTAAACTGTAATCTCTAACTTCTTTGCAATTCAAATTTTAACCCTTGTCTTTTCTCTTTTGCCAATACAACTTGAGGTTTTTGCAGTTTGCCCCCTCAAGTGGTTTTGTCTTGCTTTGTGCTTGACGTTCTGACTTTGCCATTTTTTCTACTCCTGTGATTGGAATTGTTTTGCCTTTGGCTTTCTTTTTGTCCTTTTACTTGAATATCAGTTTCCTTGCCACAATACAAATGCAAATCATACAAATACAATGTATTTATGGTATGGTTTTTACGTCTTTTAAGTCGATTAATTTGGAAAAATGGTATGTGTATTTTAAAAAATATCATTCGTCTTTTATGATTTTGACAAAAAAGGTCGTTTAAACATGTTAAAGAACTGGGCTAAAACATGCGTTAGTCGCAAGGCAGTTTTAACTTAGAGCTAGTAAGAAGTTATTTCAGCTTTTATCATTTGCTGTGGCCCGTGTTTTTTTAAAGTCAGTTTGTTTGTCTTGATATCGACGTTTAAAATAAATTAAAAAGTACCTTAATAATCTTATGCCTACTGGATATTATATTTTTTATTAACTTTTGCTGACGGAGGTCAGTTATACGGGTCGAAAATGAGGCTAAAGTGTGCGTGTGTCATGTTTCATTATCAGCATGCGCTGAGTGTGGGCCAGTGTTTTGGGCCTTGATTTGTGACTTCTCTACTCAATCTTAGGGTGAGACAAGGGTATCGTTGTAAACTACGTTGGTTGGTCTACATTCACCTCCTATTAGTTTAGGGGTTTGAGATGGCTAAAAGGGTCAGAGGTGCGGCCAAAGGTTGGTCCACGCTCATGCAGTCGTGGCTGCATGCACACTAGGTGTTCTACAGAATGTCGATACCAGTAATGAGCACCACCTTTTAAATGCATTTCTTGAGTTGATTATAAAGTTAAAACATGTGATTGTTTGGATCTTGCTTTATAGGTTGGTACATCAAGGCTTTAAGAAACTAACAATAATTGGTTCGGCCATTTTAGTAGAAAATTTGACACATAATTGAAAAAGAAAGAGTCGTTGGCCACGCACCAAGAAGTGAGGGTAAATTGACAGTTTTTGTTATGCAACTTTAGACTTATTGTTTCTTATACTACTTGATTGAAAATAAGTGTTCCAGAAAAAATGATCCCTACATGTCCTTATTCACGAAATGATTAAGTGTCATTTTATGTTTTATGTAAGAGGCGATTAGGGTGACATTAAAACTACACGCATGGGTTGCGTTTTAGTATCACCTAACATATAAGTTTTCTTAGGGTTTTTAAATGGTCATAAGTTACTCGTTTCTTAACCATTTTTAACGATTCCAATTCCTAAATAAAGCCTAATGGTCCAACTATATCTCGTAACTGGTTTTTGGATTTGTGGGGCATGGTTACCAGCCGTACGTTACTTCCCAAACCAACATGTTGTTAAGGGCTAAATGAGTGAATCAAGATCTTGCTTACACGACTTAACTATTTTGTGTTCGACATGTTACTTGGTACAACTAGGGCTTATTCTAGGGTATATTAATAGCATGAATCAAGTATTTAACTCAAATGGTCACGCCAAAATTTAGGGTTTAAGTCATATTTTAATCGAATATCAGAAAAGATTTAAGGGTTTTTCAATCTTGATTTCACATTAACCATAAAAAGCATAAGTCGTTTAAGCACAACGAACCTAGACACAAGAATACATAAGTAAGTGAATAACAATAACACGGATGTAGGATCACAAGGATCGGAGATGCTACAGTGACTAATTTGAACCAACGAAACCCTGGTTGTGCAACCCTTTAGATTTCAAGGCAAATACTCCAAAAACATATACCCGTGACCACTTGTACCTCGGATGACCCGAATCACGCTCGATTGCCCGCTTGTCTTGGTGTGGTTGGCTTGCAAGAAGAGAAACGACCCTCAACGAAACCTTATTAGGGTTTCTTAGAAGGTTTTAGCGGTTTATGAAGAATATGAATGAAGTACAACAAAGGTGCGGGTGGTGTTCTTGCTGAGATAACTAAGCCTTGTGACGGAAATAAAATGTGATAAGGTTTAGACTTGATTTTGTTTTCTGTGAAAGTCAAGAGTCGATGGGTTTGTGCCCTATATTTACACCATTATGTGGGAGGGAGTTTACTAGATCAAATATGGCATACATATTTATGTACAATGAATTTGTGGCAAGCATCTTAACACATATATTAAAGGGTGAAGACTATTGATGGTTTTGAGAGATTGTGGACGTTGGGAAAAGGGTTTATGAGAAAGGGTCGGTCAAGTAGTACGAGAGTGTTTCAGGTTTTTACAAAAAAGAATCATTGGGTTGTACAATTGGGTAATATGGATTAGGTAGGAGTCAGATTGTGTATTTCTTTTTCAAATGTTATGTGTAATATTATGTTTGAAGTCTTAGTTGGATTTTGTATACACGAGTTATTCTAGCCCCTAGTTTTTAGGGGGTTTATTTTGATTCTTGGATTGTTAAGGTATTTTTCTTATTTGCACTATTTTAAACAAGCTGTAGGTATTTAAACTTTTTGCATTAATATTTGAAATTAAAGTCTAGATGGTGAGTGAAAAGATAAGGGTTGATTGTTACTCGGTTTTCGAGTAGTTAGTCTGTTGGAACGAGTTAGATTTAGGTTTTGAGCTTATAACGTAGCTTTATTGACATTAATAATAGTACTAGGCGTTAAACTTGTACCTATTAGGGTTTTAACAAGGACAGATTCTAATAAGGGAGGTATGGAGGTAAAAAATATTTAAATAAGGATAAATAGAAAATCAAAATCGTAACGAGACCTGAAATCACGGCGGTGTATAGTCTCCCCGGTTAGATGATCACTTGTCACACAAGGCTTAATGATGCGGCACTTGAGGATCTGTGACAGTCTTGGTGAAGGGTTATGTGTCGGGCTATTTCTAGCTTGAATTAACTCCTCACCGTTCCAAGAGTGAAGTCAGGACCCGTTTAGAGTTCCATTCTCACCTTAATGATGCAATGGACTTCTCTTTAATTGTTTTTTCTTTCACGGTCCATGATTCTATGGCTTTATACTAAATGGAGTTTGTCATCAAACACGTAGTAGCTCTTCCAACGGAATTACAAGTGACTCGTCGGACATACACTTCTTTAGATTTGACACGTGGAACGTGTTATGAACTCGGCTTAATTGTTGGGGTAACTCAAGTTTATAGGCAACCATTCTGACTCTCTCGATCATTTTGAAAGGACCGACATACCTAGGGTTTAACTTCCCCGTTTGCACAAAATCGACAACTCTTTCAAAGGCAATAACTTTTAACATTGACTTTGTCTCCAACTTGATAGACCATGGCTTAAGTCTTATGTTTGCATAGTCTTCTGTCGGTCGTCACGAGCAAGCTTCGATTTACTTTTGATTTGGCGATCATTCCTTGGTGGTTTCATGAATTATTGCAGGACTAGTAAGCTGAGCATCTATAAACTTTCTACCCAACATTAGGTGTTGATGAACTCCTTTCGTCATACAAAGCCTCGAATGGTGCAGCCTTTATGATGGTATGATAACTGTTGTTGTATTGGAGAACTCCACTATGGGAAATATGTCTATCACTAACCATTCCAAAATCTAACACGCAAAGCCGTAACATATCTTTCAAGCGTTTGGATAGTCTTTCACTTTTGACCGTCTGTTTTGGATGATAGGCGTACTCATGTCCATCGAAGTTCCAATGCCTTATGAAGTGCTTGCCAGAATAGTGAAGTAAATCTACCATCATGATCGGAGATAATAGACACAGGCACACCATTTTGGGTGACTACTTCCTTCATGTAAAGCTTCATTAACTTCTCCATGGGATCATTTTCCCTAATTGGGAGGAAGTGAGAAGATTTTGTAAGACGATCAACGATTACCCAAATGGTGTCATAACCATTTACCATCTTAGGGAGCTTAGTGACGAAATCCATGGTGATTTTCTCCCACTTCCATTCTAGAATCTCCGGTTAGACCAGTAAACCGGAAGGTTTTTGATGCTCTGCCTTGACTTTAGCACAAGTCAAACATTTGCTAATATAAGTGGCATTGTTTCGTTCATGTTAGGCCACTATACATCTGCACTTCAAGTTTAATTACATATTGTTGAAACCGGATGAATAGTATATTTTGACTTATGAGACTCGTGCATGACTAGAGCCTTAAGCGCCATAATACAGGTAACCAACTCCTGTTTTTGTCTAACCTAAGGTTCCGTACACGCTCGGGGTAGGTTTCCATCTTTCCTTAGTAAGGTCTTGTCGGAGCATACTCTCAAATTCTGAAGCAAGTTTAGTGATGTTTTACATGGTTTTAATGCTTCGGTTTGAGCTTCTAGGATTTGTTTAGGAAGATTCAAACCAATAGTCATGACTAAGGCTCGAACCATTAAAGGTTTAGACCGTTCTTTCCTGCTCAAAAGCATTCAGCAAACAAACGTTTAGCTTTCCCGGGGAGTGGATAAAGAATGTCCACAATCATGATCACTAAGCAATTCCCAACCACGCCGTTGTCTAATGTTCAACTTTTTTGATCCAGGGATAGATATGTTGTAAACTCTTCGTGGTCGGTAGGTAAAATATGATACATCTGGTTCCGTATAAGTAATGTCTCAACTTTTAAGGGACGAACAACACAGGCTCCTCAAGTTCCAAATCATAAGTTGTGTAGTTTTTCTCAGAATTATAGTTGCTCGAGAGGCATCAGGCTATAACATTATCGTTTTGTATAGCACATAAACCCAGTCATTTTTGCGAAGCGTCGCAGTAAACAATTAAGTTTTTCTGACCTTAAAGGTAGGCAAAAGAAATGGTGCGCATACATTGTTTCTGCTAGATCAAACTGGAATGCCAGCTTCTTTTTTTCTCCCCAGTTCAAACTTCAAATTATGCTGAGTAAGATTAGTCATTGACTTAGCGATCTTTAGATAAAGACTTCATTGAATCTTAGTAATAAACGACGGAGTCCTAAAAAAATAGCGGATCTCTGTTGCACTCTTAGATGAGTGCATAATCTTTAATAGACTCGATTCTTGTGGGTCTTCGTGAATACCTTTGCTATCTTTTACGTGTCTGAGAAAAATATACATTTGGTATACAAAATTCACATTGGAAAAATTTTGGTACAACTCTCTTTCTTTAGCAACTCTAAATTCTAATTTGAGATGCTCTTCATGCTCTTCCTTGTTCTTTGAATAAATTAGTATATCGTCGATAAAGACAATAACAAACTTATCCAAATAAGGTTTGCACACCCGGTTCTTGAGGTCCATAAATACAGCAGGTGCCTTTATTAACCCAAAAGGCATCACTTGGAATTCATAATGGCCATAACGCGTCCTAAACGCGGTCTTTGGGATATCTTTCTATCGCGAAACCATTAACTGTGGTAACTGATCGTAGGGAATAGGTGATCTTAGAGTAGACACTTGACCCTTGCAGTTAATTAAACAAGTCATCAATTCTGGGAAGTGGATAACGGTTCTTCACCGTTAATTTATTCAGCTCACTATAGTCGATACACATACGAAACGATCCGTCTTTCTTCTTGACAAACAAGATCGGGGCTCCCCAAGGTGAAGAGTTGGGTCTTATAAATCCCTTTTCGGATAGTAAAAAAAAGTCAATGTAAAGAAAAAAAAAAAAAAAGCTCATTAAATACCGGGTCAAAAAAGTCGGGTTGCATTAAATTTTTGGCGGGCCGGGTACGCTGCCTTTTGTATATATATAGTAATTAAAGCTTACCAAATTTCTTTTTCTTAACCGGTGGTATGTAGGACCAAGCACAAACAAACAAATATCAACTGCTAATAGGGATGCAAAAAAATCGGTTAAAACCGGTTTTCGGTTATTAGAAAACCGGTTTTTCTAATAACCGGTTTCGGTTTTTTCGGTTTTTTCGAAATCGGTTTTTTTCGGTTATAAATGTTCGGAATCGGTTTTTTTCGGTTATAAATTTTCGGAATCGGTTTTTTACCGGTTCGGTTTTTTTCGGTTATAAATGTTCGGAATCGGTTTTTATACCGGTTCGGTTTTTTTCGGAATTTAAAACTTCGAACATTTATTTAATAAACTTGTTAATTATCAAACATTTAATTAAACAATACACCGGAAACATACTAAACAAATACAATCATAACTTTTTATTTGCACCGGAAACATACTAAAAAAATACAACCATAACTTTTATTTAAACAATACAATTATACAACTAAAAATATATAAATACTAATACATTTCGAGCTTCGGCATGGCCATCACCCGAAAACATATTAGTGTACTCAAGTATGTCGAGCTTCGGCATTGCCATCACCCGTTATACTCAATCCATTAAATCTTCCAAAAAATCTTCTACATCTACGTGTTCAATATCTAAGTCTTCAAACTCACCTTCATCTAATTCGGTATTCGGAGGTGATATCCCTAAATCAACTTCTTCTCTTGCTATAGTTTCTTCAACGTCTTCTAATATCGGACCTTCCAACGATGTTTCATGTTGTACCCTATCTACTCCGTCCAAATAATCTTTCAAACATACACATACTTCCACGGATTCGGGGGTTAGTCTTGACCTTCTTTCCGATATAATTCTACCGCTAATAGAAAAGGCCGATTCGGAAGCTACCGTCGAAGCTTGGACCGTTAATAAGTCACGAGCCATAGCGGATAAAATTGGAAATTGGATTTCCCTTTCTTTCCACCAAGCCAAAATGTCAAAGTTTGTAAACTCTTCGGGCCTTAAAGTTATTAAAAAGTTTGTAGCCATATATTGTCCCAACTCGCTTGTTGGGGCCGATGTTCGTTGACGCTTTGTAGCGTCTTCAAATAAACTATTATAAAGGTTTATATTAATGTCACTTGCCATTCGGGACGATCCGGCCCGCATTTGATCAACAATTGGGTTTTGTTGTTGACCATATTTTGTTGCATAAATTCCAAATAATTTTTTAAAGTTATCGTTAAATTTAAAAATTTGTAACATGTGCCCCTGGGGCACTTGTTAGAGTACATTGCATGTTTTATGTATTGGGTAGGAAGGGCCAAATTTTGGGTCACATTTTATGCGAATTTTAGGCTAGTTTGTCGACAAATGTGTATATTAGTAATAATTTTTTTTATATGGCTTATGTGTTGGGTCTCATGTTTAAAGTGTTTTTTTTTTTTTTTTTGCTATATGGGTTTTTTTTAATATAATGGGTTGTACGTTTGTGACCATATTTGTGCATACAAATTATAAAAAAAAGCCAAAATCAGGCTGGCCCAAAATAAGAGCCTATTACTGTAGCAATGTGACCCACTGTCAAAACGACAGTGGATTTCCACAAATGTGTAATATATTAATTATCACAATAACACACGTTTGAATATTGGACCGCTACGGCCCATTCGTGTTGTGAATACATTGTACCGCCATCTTCTATTCACCTATAGAATGTTGAGACAACGTATCACAACCATAAGTAGATTTCACAAAACTCCAAACAAATATGGGCTTAGTATCGTTTTCCCTGGGAACTGGTCTCTCACTAGTTAGATGGTGAGTGCAATTTTTTTTCATTGGTAGATACAATAGTTCTTTTGGAGAATTTAAAAAATGTCCTTTTAAAACTTAAGGTTCCACAATAAAACTCTAAAACACTGGTGGATTCATTTGCTAAAGAGTAAATTGCAAAAGTGGTCCTTGTGGTTTGGCCAAATTGCAGATTTGGTCCGTCGAATTTCAAAATTACAAAAAACGTTCGTATTTTGAAGTTTTGATTCCACTTTTGGTCATTGGTCGAACTGAAATGACAAAATTACCCTTTTGTTCCTTTTTCTAATTTTTTTCATTTTTATTATATATAAAAAACAAAACAAGTCTCTTTTTCACTCATCTCTCTCACCATCTTCTTACACAATAAACTCGACACCATTTACGAAAAACAATCAATCAAACCAGTCATTTCCTAAATTCTCTCTTTTGAACTAGTTATATGTAAGGTGATGGATCGGTGTATGAGGCGAAATGAGGTTAACAAATTCAAGTTTGATTAA
>BQNB010117552.1:0-21153 GCA_026074375.1 Tanacetum coccineum
CCTTCGGCTTTGTTTGAAGAGTTTCGCTCCAGTTTAAGCGTCCAATGTTCTCTCGTTCCAACTGCGGAAGAGTGTTAGCCTGTATTATTTTCATATTTGTATTAGGCTCAAGGCAAAGTCTAAAATATTCTTTGTATGCTTTTATACAACCGAACATTATTATTGAGTAAGTACATAGATTTACCATTCTACAATTTAAACCAAGAAAAAGGACATTCTCTCTCTTCTTCATTTCCATCAAATTTTAACACAAGAATACACTACAAAACCCACATTTTAATCCCTCCTTTTATCATCGAAACCAAAACTGAACTCAAATCAATCAGCTCATCATTCAACCATAATTTATGTAAGATTTCAATGCAATTAAGTTGTTGATTACCTCTCAAACAGTAGACCTAAAAAAATCCTCAATTCTCAAACCCCCAAATGGTTATCACTACCAATAAAAGCCAAAAAAAATCATCTCCAGAAACGAATCTTTTATATAATAAAATAATTACATCATTTCGGAGATTTCTATCAAATTGAATCTTATGAATTTAAAATTGGACCAATCAGAACGCTTGATTTTGCCACGTAGGCAAAATCTTGCGATCTGATTGGTCAATAAAAAGTCAAAATTAAATCAATTTGGTCAAAATTAAAATTTTTTGGTGGAGAAATATGATGGAGAGAAAAAACACATAAAAAAATATGTGTCAAATTTGTGGAAAAAAAACTTGAAAAAAGAGGAGGTAATTAATAAAACTTTAGTGGTTTTTAATTTTAAATAAATTGTATAGAGTTAAGTGTAAATTTATAAATTTACAAATTTTATTATAACTTTAAAAAATAAACAAATAACCCCTTAAACATTATTCCCCTAGACTTTATATTTTAAAATACAACAAACATAAACAATTTTTTACTTCCAAACAAATAGTAAACAGTATATAATCACATCACAAATCTACCCGAAAACTTTTTGGTGACTTTTCATTGGCGGCCTGAAATTATATTGTAAAATCAAATAGAAAAACACCAAAGCACATAAAATATCATAAATAAAGAAAAATTATTTTCTAGCTATTAATTGATAGGTTCGAAAAAATTGCATTTTTTTTCTTTTAGTTTAATATGTACTAAAATTCTAACATTAAAAATTTTCAAATAGTTTTTATTCCATTGACATGTGTGTATGCCTATAAATCATATACAACAATCTAGGCCACTTTTATATCTTAAAAAAGTGTTGATGACGGAAAAAATGGGTAAAACTCTTTTTACATTTTTATATGTATTGAAGATTTACAATCGGTAAATCTTTGTTTGACCAAAACATATTATATGCACAAAACATAATAATTATTTGAGTTTTTTTAGTTTTCTATATTCTATGAATATTGACGTTTTTGATAATTCAACTTGATGCTTTTAAATTCGATTGTGAAGCTAAAATTTTACATGTTTTAACACAAAGTATGACCATTAATCCTAAGTATAGCTGACACACGCATTTAACTATAATCATTAAACATATACAATATGGAGGTCAATGGTTCGAATATAACGAGGAGAAAATTAATCCCCTTGTGGCCTCGGAGGTTCACTTGAGCAGACTTCGGCCTACCTAAAAGGGTAGTTTCGCTGGTATTAGTCGGATCATAATGTCGAGTTAGAAAACAGATAAATTAAAAGAAAAAAATTACTAACTATCCTCAAGTTTATATAATATATATAAGATTTAATAAATCTATTCTATTCATATGATTTCAGTAATACTCTATAACATAACTTATAAAACAGAAAAAATAAAAATTATACAAATATTTAAAAAAAAACATAATGTCTAAGCCCCGTGCGTGCACGGGCATTAAAACTAGTGTATTCATGACAATAATGAGTTTTATAGTAAAACCATTTTTAATCAAGGGATGCATCAAAAGCGACATGGTTGTTGTTTGAGCCAAAAGTTCAACATAGACCCTATTTTTAGCAAAGACCCAATGAACACATCTCCACCCTTCATTTATCTATCATCCAATGGTTTACATAAATACATATTTTTTATAAAAAAAATATGAAACCGTCTCATTAAATCTTTCTCATCCACCGGGGAGTAAATCTGTCATATCCTCTCCCCACAACTTGTGCTAACCATCCACCCCCACCGTCTCATTAACCACCCTCACAGTTATCCATTAAACACACACACTCACTCATTAAAAAAACACACACACACACACTACATCTAACGTATCATAACTTACACAAACCTTAATTTTAGCCCCAATTTTTGATGATTCATGGATATACGGGATGAAATGGCAGCGAGTTGAAGGTCGATTCATCATCTACTCAAGTTGATGATGCCGATGATGGTATTTTTTTTTTGATTTTATGCTTATTTTATGGTTTATTATGCTTATTCTGATTTTATGTATATTTAGTGTTTATAATATGTTTTTAGTTTAATTATGTTTATTTCTTATGCTTATTCTGATTTTTTGCTTATTTTGTGGTTGATTTTGCTTATTTTTGTGGTTGATTATGCATATTTTATGCTTATTCTGGTTTATGCTTATTTAGTGTTTATAATCTGTTTTTAGTTTGATTATGCTTATTTCTTATGCTTATTTTCATTTGATTATCATTTATAGTAGTAGATAAGCCTTTATAATCGGGTGTTTTAGATTTATGCTTATTTGTATGCTTATTCTTAGATTAGTTGATGTTTTTTGCTTATTTTAGATTAGTTGATGTTTTATTCTTATTTTTTAGAATTAGTTGACTTATTTTAAGTAATTAGTGTTTTAAGAATCACATGTGATTTTTCATTAAAGAAGTAGTATTATTAAGAAATTACTGTTTTGAATGTGTAGTATTAAGAAGCTACTTTATGTACTTAATCATTAGTTTTCTATCTAGTATTTGTTCATTAGAAAATGTCATTTGAGATTATTTGTTAAATAGTTTTGATTTGATAATCAATATATATTGTTGTTTTTAGTGAAGAATCACATGTGATTTTTGTTGACGTTGTTAACTTTTTTTGTTTTTTGTGTTTATTAACATTTAATTTTTCATTATCAATTGTTTTGATGCAGGTGGATTTGTTAAAAATATGTAATTATAAAAAGACGCAAATGCCCCTTTAATTATTAGACTTAACGAGAAAACTTAACGACCATCCAAAATAGGGACGACCAGTGTTACTAGTTTCATTTTTAGGGAGTACCAGTGTATTTAAAATGAAATATAGATGAAACGTGATGTTTGGTATAAACCATAGGGACGAAACGTGTAATTTTTTCTTGTTTTTATCTCAAACGATTTGAATGTTTCCCTAAAGTCCTTTTTTATAAAATTTCTAAATAACGTATACTTACGCATTTAGTTAATTATTGGAAAAGTGTTTTTTTCGTATCATAATCTAACAAATTAGCTACGTTTAAAAAATTCAGGGAAAATTTATGACGGGTCAACCCAATGAGACTTGACCCGTTTAACATGATCCCATTTTGACCCACTACCTAACCTGCTTATCTGAAGTCAACTGTCTATTATTAAATCGACAAATGTAGGTTTGATCAACTCTTTGATCTATTTTTTATGCATATGCTGAAAAAGGAGAACACATCATTGTTTTTTTATTTTAGCCCATACGTGGACAGGCCACGTATGAACGAGGCTAATTTTCCTTTCTTCGTGATTTTCATGTTTTACTTTGATTATTTATGATTTATGTTGATAAAATAGGTTGTATTCTTTTCTCTCAGGTTGTAGTTCCACCAAATGTGATACAAAGTGGGATGCAATATGGGAAAAATGTTGACATGTGATTGCGAAAGTGCATGGCTCAGTGTCGATGTAAGTTTCTTTTGTCAATACATTTGAAACTTATAAAGTTTATTTCAGTGTGACTTGATTATGGAATTTGAATGCCACTTAATGTAAGGGTGGTATATCAAGAGTCTAATATACAACAACTGAGATGATAGTGTTTATTTAAGCCTATGTGTTACTAAATCTAGTAACTGAAATAACTTCAAAAAGACAAACACCTCTATGTGAAAAGACAAGCACCTCCAAATGTAGTCATTGTAATAACTCTAACATAGTCATAGTTAATAAGCAATTTACGACACATATTAAGCTCACAAGCTTTTGCCAAGTGTTTAGATTAGCATGTGATAATAAGCTTATAAGCTAAGGCGTTGGATTCACTTATGATGGTAAAATGACCATATAAGCTCATAAGCCCGCACCTTCCGAAACAAGACACAAAAAAGTTCTTATCAAAACTTCCGTAAATAACCTCATAATTCTAAGCTTAGGAGCTAATTTAAATGCTAGAATGAACTTATTTTTGCCCGATAAGCTAGCAAGCCCGGAAAATAAGCCAAAACAATTAGCCTCCAAAAACAACTTAAATAAGCTAACTAATTAAGCTCTTTAGAGTTTAGACCCATATAAAAATTCAAAATAGCTAATTGCTTTCTAAAAACACATTAAGTAGAGAAACTTATACAAACACCCTGGAAACATGACTTCCTTTTTTCTGACAAAGTTTAGCGCTATACATATCTTTTTACATGATATATTTGGCTACTGATTATATACACTGTATTGTTAAATAATATATCAGTTTATGTCACTTCGTATGTTGTTGTGCTATCAGGACCTCACCGAAATTACTTGAATTAAAATTCAAGAGTTGACTTCATCAAAATGTCGAATTTGGTGACTTTTGCATCTGTTTACTTGCTAACGATTTACTCCTTCCATCCCAAAATCATTTTCCATCTTTCTATTTTGTGATGTACTAAAATTATTGTCCATTTCTTATTTCAACCAATTAAAAGAAAGTTTAACGGGTGGGGATGATATTTGATTGGTCGAATAGTGTAGTGGTCCCACTTTAATTAAACTTTGTGTTTTTTTGTCACAGACAAAAATTTTGGAACGGAACGAGAATTTTGTAACAGGTGATCGTAGGTGATATTTGTTAGCATACATAATGGACTTAAGTCCATAATTTTCTTCGTAGTTAGCGGTATGTACACGTCTTATGATTAGTAACATATATTATGAAAATCAATATCATCAATACTTCCTAACGGTCAAGTAAGTAATTATAGTTCATGCTTAAAAAATAAGGTATGGGATAACACATTTTTCATATATAAACACTTTTAGGGATTTTCATCCCACTTTTTATATCGCCTCCCTCTAGCCCTCCAGCCTCCATCCTCTATCCTCCATCTTCCATGAATAGATCTGCATCAACAACAGCTTCTTCTTTTCTTCTTTTTTTGTTATTTGCTCTTGCTTTGTTGTTGACAAAATACTTTGCTTTTTAAACAATCAACAAAAACGTTAAAAGGAGCTGGGCAAAGTATGAGATTATCCACAACAAAGATTGGCCGGTTCAAAATGAATTGTTGGAAGATTCAGAGAGTGACATGTGGCAAAGTTGACTCAAAGGTTTGAAGGTCATGTACCGACCAGATCGTGGCTTTCTCTTTCTTCTTTTTGTTTTCTTTTATTATAATATTGAGTATTTTTTTGTCCTGTACCCTCGATCGGTTGGATCAAGTCACGAGTAAACATGGTCTTAGAAGGGTTCAGATGGTATCATTTCATGCTTGATGACCCGCTCCAGACCCGTATCCGACCCGACAAAGTGTTCCAGCCAAAATCTGCCACGTGGCGCCTTAATACTGGTGGAGTACCCAGCTGTTTCCAGTTCCACCCTTAGTATCATCAGGGACTATAGTAGCCAAAATTTGAAACTCCAAGGGTATTCTTTTTGCCAAGATGTAATAGTTTAGGGGTAAAATTTGTAATTATTAAGGGGGCTAAAGTGTAACTTTTCCAGCTATAAATCCTCCTCAATATCTCACTCCTTTTATTATCTTTTTTCTATTTTTCCTCTTAAACTCTTGTATTTTTATTTCTTGTTTTTAATGTTTATGCTTATATAGTGTATTTTTTTTATTTTATTTTTATAGAAGTTGTAGTTTTATTGAAGTTTTTTGATTTTGCTCAAGTAAGTTTTATTTATCTTTACATAATTCTTATCTCCTAACCACCATAAACCTAGTTGTTAACTGTTGTTTTTATTCTTACCATCCAATTTCACGTGTTATCTATATCTCATTCGAAATCAATCATCGAAACACTTCCTGGATATCCTGGAAATCTCCCGTTCAAACTTGAAACTGGGTATGTATCATTTTAATTTCACCGTAATT
This sequence comes from Tanacetum coccineum, assembly GCA_026074375.1. Taxonomy (NCBI): domain Eukaryota; kingdom Viridiplantae; phylum Streptophyta; class Magnoliopsida; order Asterales; family Asteraceae; genus Tanacetum; species Tanacetum coccineum. The sequence continues at coordinate 6,240 of BQNB010117552.1, forward strand.
ATATACGAACAGTTTACCATTCTAAAATTTACATGTATTTATATATGTTTTACTAATTTTCATATTTAATGTTAATAATGTCTTTTGTATTGAAGTTACGTTGGAACAGGAGAGAAGGAAGACGTGCAATTATTTTACTATTTTGTTGAGTCGTCGACGAGAAATCCATTCCAAGACCCTCTCATATTTTATATTTCTGGTGGTCCAGGAGCTTCTGCTTTACTTGCCTTCTTGTATGAAATAGGTATGTAATTTTATCTAAATATATCACTATCTTGTAACTATATTATAACTACACTAAATCCCTAAGAAATCATGTTATCTAAATAGATAGACTTGTAGTTTGGATGTAGGTTGACTCTTTTTATTCTTGAGCATTATTTGTTGTGCCATGCTAGACTAAATATAACTATCATGCAACTAATTGTATTAGACTGTATTAGTTGTTACTCCGTATCTTTCTTCACCATTTACATTACTACATTAGCGTTATTTCAATGTTATATCATCATTCACATCGTCTCAATTTTTCTCACCTTTCACTCACAATGGTCACAACTCCAACCCATTTCACCATACTTTTTAACTTATTGAGTTAAAAACTAAATTAAACTTTTATTCATAAATAAAATTTGTTACATTGAAAATTACAAACATCATAAGTATTAAGAACTTAAATTAAACTTCACGAAAAAGGTGTTCGACCAAATCGACACGAAGGTTTTGATGCACTTGTGACTATTTAATTTGTTTTATAACTTGTAGAACTTGTTCATGAGGTCGTCAGGTTGATGTGCTTCATCCGGATACTAACCAAGAAATATCCATTCATTTGTCTTTTCGAATCATATTATGTAATATGATGCATGTATACATCATATTCCTAAGTCTTTCCATACGGTACGGTCGTGCGAGATTGGTTAATACAACCCATTTTTTTTGAGAACACGAAACGCTCGTTTCACATCTTTGTTTGCTGCTTCATGCATTCGCTTATAGCTTATTCGCTTGTGGTCATCGTCGCCCCAATTTGAAATTGAGTTAACAAGTGTCACACATTTTGGATATATCCCGTCAACAAGATAATTTTCCATCTGTAAGTTACGCTGTTAGCCACAAACGTAATCTCCGATGCTTTTTCTTCTTTGAGATCATTGAATAAAAGGGATTAGTGTATAACGTTGATGTCGTTGTTCGCCTCATAAACACCATAGAAAGCATGTCATATCCATTAGTCTTGTGATGCAACAACTTTTAGCAAAATGAATGGATTTGGACCATAATCACGTCTACAATATTGCCCGTTATATTCGCTTGAACAACCAAACCACTCCCGATGTGTATAATCAAGGCTTCCTAACATTTCCAGAAACCCGTTCTTTTCTTCATGAAACGCGTATAGCTTTTGAACATCGGTGACAATGGGTTTTAGCAAAACTATGCTCCAAAAATTTCAATAACAGACTTACTAAAATTATCAAGAGATAGACGAGCAGTTGCTTCACCCATTAGCAAATATTTATCAAGGGCATTAGGAACGGTGTCGTATACCAATTGGTGAATTACGGCGGTGCACTTCATAAATGGCTAAATGCCTTATCTTCTAGTACAATCAACATTATCACAAAAGTATGGAGAATGAATAGTTATTTCTTCAACTATGTTTGTGAAAAGCTCTTGACTCATTCGAAATCTCGTCCAGAAATGTTCTTCCAGAAATATCGGATTCGGACTAAAATAGGCGGTGACTGAACAATCATGAGCACTATAACGATCTCGACTTATAGTGTTTCTCATCGTTCGATCAGCTTGTCATGAACACGACTTAATAAACGACACCGTTCTTCTAAAAAAATAAATTTTCGACTAGTAACTTTTTTTCCCGATGAGTATGTGAATATGTTTACATGTGTATATACTTAGTAAGAATATGTTTCAAGTTGTGTATAAAAAAGATGAGTTATTTGAAGTATTTATAAGTAAATAAAATAGTAAAGTTTAACTTTTATATACATATAGTCATTTGTGAGTTGGGCCCATAATGTTCACATTAACCAAGTGGTCAAGCCTCTCACCTTTCGTCTATCTCTTTTCCCTTCCTCTCGCGTGAGGCTTGCCAAATTAGTGGGAGTGGCGTGTGAGTGGGACCTCACTCATGAGCCCTCACGCACCACTAAATGCAGCCTTAGAACTACAATTTTTTCTGATGATATTGTTAAGAAAATACCAATTAACAAACTACGTACGTACACGTGGCGATCAAATAAGTCGTGCAAATATTCAGAGGCCATCAGTGAAATATGAAAATTTAACATATATCAAAATAAGGATTTACTAACAACCATATATGTCTTCATTAAACTCAACTTACTTAACAATATTTTGATATATGAAATCATTTGATATTAGTACATAACTTACTTAACAACATTTTCATATATTCATACATAACTTATTAAACTCACTTATCTTTTTATATAATAAAATAATTACATCATTTCGGAGTTTTCCATCAAACTGAATCTTATGAATTCTAAAATTGGACCAATCAGAACGTTTGATTTTGCCACGTAGGCAAAATCGTGCGATCTGACTGGTCAATAAAAAGTCAAAATTAAATCAATTTGGTCAAAATTAAAATATTTTCGTGGAGAAATATGATGGAGAAGAAAAACACATAAAAATATATGTGTCAAATTTGTGGAAAAAAAAACTTGAAAAAAGAGGAGGTAATTAATAAAACTTTAGTGGTTTTTAATTTTAAATAAATTGTATAGAGTTAAGTGTAAATTTATAAATTTACAAATTTTATTATAACTTTAAAAAATAAACAAATAACCCCTTAAACATTATTCCCCTAGACTTTATATTTTAAAATACAACAAACGTAAACAATTTTTTACCTCCAAACAAATAGTTAACAGTATATAATCACATCACAAATCTACCCGAAAACTTTTTGGTGACTTTTCATTGGCGGCCTGAAATTATATTGTAAAATCAAATAGAAAAACACCAAAGCACATAAAATATCATAAATAAAGAAAAATTGTTTTCTAGCTATTAATTGATAGGTTCGAAAAAATTGCATTTTTTTCTTTTAGTTTAATATGTACTAAAATTCTAACATTAAAATTTTTCAAATAGTTTTTATTCCATTGACATGTGTGTATGCCTATAAATCATATACAACAATCTAGGCCACTTTTATATCTTAAAAAAGTGTTGATGACGGAAAAAATGGGTAAAACTCTTTTTACATTTTTATATGTATTGAAGATTTACAATCGGTAAATCTTTGTTTGACCAAAACATATTATATGCACAAAACATAATAATTATTTGAGTTTTTTTAATTTTCTATATTCTATGAATATTGACGTTTTTGATAATTCAACTTGACGCTTTTAAATTCGATTGTGAAGCTAAAATTTTACATGTTTTAACACAAAGTATGACCATTAATCTTAAGTATAGCTAACACACGCATTTAACTATAATCATTAAACATATACAATATCAACTACATGGAGGTCAATGGTTCGAATATAACGGCCTCGGAGGTTCACTTGAGCCGACTTCGGGCTACATAAAAGTGTAGTTTCGCTGGTATTAGTCGGCTCATAATGTCGAGTTAGAAAACAGGTAAATTAAAAGAAAAAATTACTAACCATCCTCAAGTTTATATAATATATAAAAGATTTAATAAATCTATTCTATTCATATGATTTCAATAATACTCTATAACATAACTTATAAAACAGAAAAAAAAACTATACATATATTTTTAAAAAAAACATAATGTCTAAGCCCCGTGCATGCACGGGCATTAAAACTAATGTATTCATGACAATAATGAGTTTTATAGTAAAACCATTTTTAATCAAGGGATGCATCAAAAGCGATATGGTTGTTGTTAGAGCCAAAAGTTCAACATAGACCCTCTTTTTAGCATAGACCCAATGAACCTATCTTCACCCTTCATTTATCTATCATCCAATGGTTGACATAAATACATATTTTTTATAAAAAATATATGAAACCGTCTCATTAAATCTTTCTCATCCACCGGGGAGTAAATCTGTCATATCCTCTCCCCACAACTTGTGCTAACCATCCACCCCCACCATCTCATTAACCACCCTCACAGTTATCCATTAAACACACACACTCACTCATTAAAAACACACACACTAGGGGGGGGGGGGGGGGGGGGGGGGGGGGGGGGGGGGGGGGGGGTGGGGGGGGCATACACACACGGACTCACACCCTAATGTATCATAACTAACACAAACTCAAGGCCAAAACGCAGCACCACCAAAAAGCATGCAACCAATTCTACAACCGTAGCATGCTCGCAGTGACCTCGTCTAAAAACCGAGTGACGCAACTCACCTCATCCACCCTAAGTGCCACACTCACTCATTAAAAACACACACACACACACACACACTACACCTAATGTATCATAACTTACACAAACCTTAATTTTAGCCCTAATTTTTGATGATTCATGGATATACGTGATGAAATGGCAGCGAGTTGAAGGTCGATTCATCATCTACTCAAGTTGATGATGCCGATGATGGTATTTTTTTTGATTTTATGCTTATTTTATGGTTTATTATGCTTATTCTGATTTTATGCATATTTAGTGTTTATAATATGTTTTTAGTTTAATTATGCTTATTTCTTATGCTTATTTTGATTTTTTGCTTATTTTGTGGTTGATTATGCTTATTTTTGTGGTTGATTATGCTTATTTTTGTGGTTGATTATGTATATTTTATGCTTATTCTGGTTTATGCTTATTTAGTGTTTATAATCTGTTTTTAGTTTGATTATGCTTATTTCTTATGCTTATTTTCATTTGATTATCATTTATAGCAGTAGATAAGCCTTTATAATCGGGTGTTTTAGATTTATGCTTATTTGTATGCTTATTCTTAGATTAGTTGATGTTTTATGCTTATTTTAGATTAGTTGATGTTTTATTCTTATTTTTTAGAATTAGTTGACTTATTTTAAGTAATTAGTGTTTTAAGAATCACATGTGATTTTTCATTAAAGAAGTAGTATTATTAAGAAATTACTGTTTTGAATGTGTAGTATTAAGAAGCTACTTTATGTACTTAATCATTAGTTTTCTATTTAGTATTTGTTCATTAGAAAATGTCATTTGAGATTATTTGTTAAATAGTTTTGATTTGATAATCAATATATAAAGTTGTTTTTAGTGAAGAATCACATGTGATTTTTGTTGACGTTGTTAAGTTTTTTTGTGTTTATTAACATTTAATTTTTCATTATCAATTGTTTTCATGCAGGTGGATTTGTTAAAAATATGTAATTATAAGAAATCTTCTTATAATAAGTATGGTAAAAAAGTGTTGCAGCTTATCCCAACTCCTAATACCAAGTCTTCTGTTAGACGAATATCAAAAGATGTTATAAAAGAGAAACCTCCTGTCAAACCGAAAGCTACTCTCGTCAAACGTAAACGTATTTTCAACCAAAACTGCTCCTGTCAAATCAAATGTTGGCAAGAGGAATATATTGGATGGGGATGTAGTGTCTGAGGAGTTAGAGGATGGTTCTGATGAAGAGGTAGAGGATGAGCGTGTTTCTGATGTAGAGGGTAATGATGGAGAAGGTGATTCTGATAAAGAAGACGAGGCTGATGAAAGTAACGAGTCTGTGGAGGTGGTTAAGGATGTAAAAACAAAGGTTGTTAAGGGTAAGAAGAAGGTAGTATGATGGTATTTTGTAAGTGATTATGAATGGTAGTTTGATGGGAACTGATGGTAGTATATGTAGTTACAACTAATGGACGTAGTTTGTCTTTGTTTTTAGTTTGTATTCTGGACAAGTTTAGATGTTGATGGTACTCTTTTGGTAATCACTAATGGTCAAGTTTAGATGGTGATGTAGTATTGAACAAGTATTAATGGTAGTATTTTGGAAAACTTGATGGTATCTCCTTATCTTACTGCTACTTTGATTAATGTTTTTACCTGCTACTTTGATTCAGTATGATTTTATATCTGCTACTTTGAATAATGTTTACATCTTTTGGAAAACATGATGGTAGAATCACATGTGATTTTGGATGAATCACATGTGAATTTGATTGAATCACATGTGATTATGAGAATGTAATTTTAAATTATTATTCAGTTTAAAATATGGAATTTGCTAGAACATCAAACAAAAATTAATTCAATTTAAGATAGATAAATTTAAATCCTCGTATCACTTTTCCAACATTGCAACAAAATTAAAGATAAAACCAAATCTAAACAAAGTATAATACGAAAAACGCAGTTCTAAACAAAGTATGATATTTCAAGAAGCATTAATTGGTTGTTCGTTAGCAACATCACTTGTCGTTGCTTGTTTAGTAGCAGCTGCTGCAGTTGTCGCTCCTTCTCCAACGCCTCAAAATGTACTTTTTCGGAATCACTTCAATATCACAGTTCTTCAAAACACTGAATACATGTTGACATAGAGGCTCGTATCGAAGAAAATTCCTACAAGTACATTCTACTGAACCATCTTTAAGAGATCGAAGAACCTTATTATACAACATAAAAAGAAACACAATTAATACTTATGTTGGGAATCACATGTGATTTAAACAAGAATCACATGTGATTTACAAAAGAATCACATGTGATTTACACAAGAATCACATGTGATTCTTACAACAGTATATAAACAGCCAATAAGTTATTACCTTGTATTCTGCTACATTGTCTCTTTCCTGCACAACCTATTTTCCTTCTTCTGTATTAAGTGTTCTATAAGTGTTCTATAAGCAGCTGCTCTCTTGTCTCTAACCTTAACCATCTCACAACCCTATTCCATTTTAAAATCTTGTATTTGGCATGCCCAACATTTGGTTCCCACCCTGCTTTTGAAAACCTCCATCCTTAGACAACATCAAGGTGCATGACCATTAGGCTATCTTGTTGGTGGTTAATGATGTCTATTACTGCAAATAAACAAAAATAGAAGTTAACAATAATACTAAATTATAGATGTAATATATAAGGGGAACAATGAAATACCTAATACAAAGTAGGTATCAAATTCTACATTTGTTGATTATCTTGGACTAAAGTCCTAGACTAGCTCTACTCATCCTAAAAAATAAAGAATCTTATCATTTTGTTGTGTAGTGAAACTGAGTATATAATTGAGACTAAATATAGGACACACAAACATTTAAGAAATATTAATTCCTTCATAATAATAGAGTAGAATTCACTACTGAATCTAGCAATCATATAAACTAAACGATATAACAGGTGTCATAAGAAGTGAATGGAAACATAGGTGAGACAGACCAAGCATGCACACTTATAAAAATAACATAATTTTGTGTGATAATAACATACCATCTATTCATTCAATCTTGTCTTTTGCTAGATGTTCACCTCATCACTGATTATTAGCCCAAATTTCATTTAATGGTGATGGCCTCCTATGAAATATGCACCAGTATAGTCGGTGACATCTGTACAATTCAAGAAGTGTTAGTGTAACGACCCAAACCCGCTCCGGAGAGTAGGCCGAAACGTCATAATCATGGTGTCATATCAAAGCATAATAAAGGCATAAAGTCATAAGTAATAACATAAGACAAGGTGGAAAGCCGGAATCAAACATCGGCTCACCAATTAATGAGATCAACATGAATAAACCGTAAAAGAAGTACCAAAGGACAAACATGTGTCCAAGATAGTAAAGCACATCAAAACTGTTCTACGATCAAAAGAAAGGAAGCTAAATGGGTCACTTTCCTAACACACACTCTCTCATGCCCAATCTCCCTCTAGAGCCCTATCGTATAAGAAAGAGAAAGAAATATCGGCTGAGCATGAACGCTCAGTTAACGATATAATAACAATGAAAGTAATAATATGAATCCTGGATAATAAGTATAAAGCAACGGAAAGATCATGAGTGTCATGGGGAAACAATGAGTAAGCGTCATGAAGAATCGGAAAGAAACATGTAAACATGTTAATACGAAGAAAATGTCATGGAAATATCATGGAATTATTATAAACTAAATAATAAGTGGAATGCCCACGAGCTCCATAATAATCATACATGTCATAATAATAATGTCTGGAATACATGCATATAATAGAGGGGGACTTGGCTGCCTCAACATGGTAATAAGAGGGTGACCTCTATACTAAAAAGGGTGGAGGGATCAGCTCCAATCGATGGAATAAGCACAGACACCTACCCAATCACCATGAACGTGTAAACTGAAACTAGGATGCACCCATACACCCCAGAATACTAATGCCCAACATGAAATATAATCGTTACATGAAAAAGGACGGCCGCATTAAATCACTCTCAACCGAAAGAAAGTCGTGACAACAGTCCAATCATGTGTCACGGTCATGGTACCCTACTCATGATAGGTGTAAGGTCATGTATATCATGGCATAGCGTATATATAGCTCTGGGCAATAAATAAGCATGAAATCAACATGTACGGGATCATGGCAAAAGACATAAAAATGGGGAAGCATAGCAGTTCTTCATGGGGACGAATCAGGAAAGCAAGAATGTTCCATATTGAAAAGGACGAATACTGTACCGTAATCCAGCAAAGAAAACGAAAAGAAGGATGAAAGAAATGGAAACTACTCCTGCATCACGTGATCCTACTGTTAAAGACATATATAAGTTACTTGTTCAAGATTAGGTTACGTTTCCATTTTTTGTAACTTTCTTCATTTTAGTACTTACAATTTTTATAGTAAATTTTATTATTAGTAACTTTCTATTTTAAGTAACTATCTATAATTACATGATTCTTGAATTAGTAACGCTTCCAAATGATTAACATATACCATGATTATTATGTTTCATGATTATTATGTTTCATGAGTATATTCTTGTTATATTTGTATTTTCCAAAAATACGATCTTCTAAATTATAGTAAGTTTCCACCAATAGACTTTCCTTAATAACTTTTCCATTCAATGATGAACTTCCTGAATTTAATAAGTTCCCATAATTAAACTTTTCCAAAAGATTAGACTTTATAAAATAACCTTCCAAAAATACAGTTTCTATAATATAGCAAGTTTCCAAATATCATGTGTCAATAAATAGCAGTTTCTACATTAGTAAGGTACTACATAAATAATATCAAAATGAACATTTTCTACCCCCCAAACTTATTTTCACTCTCAGGTCAAACAAATTCATAACATGCTTAAATCAGCCCCCAAAGGTTTTCAAAATACACAAAACAAGTCCTTATACTTTTAAATAGCAAATCGGGTAACAATTAAATCACTAAAACCCTAATTGAATTTTTCCCAAGCACAAACACAATTATTTACCAATCATTGGCATTAAATGTTCCTGAAAATAACAAAACCCTAACCCTAATTCATTTTAACCATTTTTCTTCCCTTTTTCCTTATTTTCGAATTCGGTAAACACATTTAAATCTCCAATAATCATTCGAATTATTTATAAATTATTCCAACAATTTTTCTGAGTTATATGAGATATGTACAACCTCAGAAAAATATAAAATAAATTTTACAATTATTTTATATGCCGATTTCATTTTCATTTCTAAATTAGGGTTTTGAATATGTTTCAATTTATAAAATCAAAATAAAGTGCATGAACATTTTTCCCAGGTATATAACATATTAATATGATGAAATATGAGTTATAAAATTACCTTTGATGGCCCTTGATGATTTTATGATTTTATGAACCCGGTTGTGATTTTCGAACCCAAAACAATACCAAAAATCGAATCAAGCACTCCCCAAGCTTCCCACTATTTTTCCCACACTCCTTAGCCTTCAAATGATCTTAGAAAAATCGCACAAGTCTTGGAAAATTCGTATGGCTCCTCTTTTATTATTTAGGGTTTCGGTTTGTTTTTTATTTAAGATTTTACAAATGAAAAATGAAAAGAGATATACATAAAATGATTTGGCCGAGTTATATGGCTTTCAAATAGGTTCAAAATCAGATTTTATTATTTCCATAATTATTTTATATTTATCTTTAATTATTGTATATTATTACTAATGTATAATTAAATTATTATACATAATTTCGGCATATATACCTATATTTATAATTTTAATTAATTTCCTTGTATAACATAAAGTATTTTGATCTTACAAAAATTTCATAATTGCTATATATTGTATTTTCATAATTTCTATAATTAAACTGAAATTTATTTAAGCTTTTATAGATTTTCTTGCATTAGGGGTATTTTGGTAATTTTACACTTATTGAAATTTTTAGGTTTTACAATTAGTCGCTTGTTCAACTGCATTAATTTTGTCCGCTTGTTCGGCACAATTCTCGCTAGTTTTGCAATATATTTTGGATTTGACTCACATGTTGTCTTTGTGTGTTTGTTAGTCTTCTCTTCAAAGTGTTCATATTTCTTACTCTTCTTAGCTCTAGCTTTAAGTGTTACTTCTCTTCCACTTTAAAAACGAAGAAATGCCTGCAAGCACATTCCACTCAGCCGTCTTCAAGAGAACGCATAACCTTATTACAAAATACAAAAAGACACAAAATTAATACTGTGTTGGAATCACATGTGATTTACACAAGGATCACATGTGATTTACATAAGAATCACATGTGATTATGTAACAGGTTATAATAGTTAATATTTTACTACAAAACAAAGCAAATGTTATTTTTTTTAGATGCAAACATAATTGAAAATAAAATTGCATAAACTACTCACAACATCATATATTGCATTTTATTGGAACAAAGAAACAGAATCACATGTGATTTACCTGGAGGAGCAACACAATATTCTTCTGCATTTGGATCAACAAGAACATCATCCATAACCTGAATTTCAGAATCAACCAGAAGATTTTCATCATCCACAACTGGAACAACAACCAAATATGCTTCATTTAATTGATTATCTTCTATATAACAAATTGTTTGTGATTTCAATAGATTCCTTCAAATTCGTACAAACTACAGATCTGTTATGATCGATTAAGGATCTGTTATGATGATTGGAAGTTGAAAACCAAGTGTTTTTATGATGATTTGAAGGTTCAATCAAGTGTTTTGATCTCTGTTAGGGTTAATCGATTTATGATGATTTGAACGGTTTATTATAGTGATTTGAAAGGTTTATTGCAGTTAGGGTTAATCAGCGGTGGTTGGTTAGCGGCGGTTTTTAATCGCCGGTGGTTGGTGGTAGGTGGTTGTTTGGATCGCCACATGTGTGTGTGTGTGTGTGTCTTGGAAATAATGAGATGTGTTTAGGAATTTAGGTATTTATATATTCCAGATTTGCAAGTGAGTGGGATCTTTTATTGAATCGCAACCTTTGGATCAAAAATAGATGGATGGTGGGGATGCGTTCATTTGATCTATGCTAAATAGTGGGTCTTTAGGGATCTCAACTCTGTTGTTAGATAATTCCATAAAAAATTAATAAAAGGTTTTTTAAAGTAAGAAACGTAGCACATGTTTAAAAGAACGCAATAACTAATTGCCAAATGATCTATTTGTTTGTAAACAACATCTTTCACAACTGATATTTATAAACATGTTGATGAGGTACACCAGTGCACAATAAACGAATTGTACAAATTGGTAATATGAAAAGAGTTACGAAATGAAATGGAAATGAGAATATGACAATATTCTATTAGGAATAAATAGGCCCAAGTCCGGTTGTGAGTTTCGGGTCCATTAGGGTTTACTCTACCTTGTAATCTATAAATAGTGGTCAATAATAAATTATAACATACGGGGTTTTATCATTGTCTAACATGGTATCGGAGCGGGTCTGATCCTCAGACCTAGGTGGCTAAACTGAGCCGCCTTTTTAAAGCCACCCGTCAAACCGTAGCCGTAAAAAAAAAATTGCGACTTACGGATCAGAAGGAGGATGTAACGTGGCAGCAATGGAATACGATCCATTGATAATGATGATGTCTTTTGCTTGCTCGTGAAATGTGGTCATGTTATGCTATAGATTCCTATTTAAATCAAGAAAAAATTACATGTTTCGTCCCTATGGTTTATACCAAACATCAAGTTTCGTCCCTATTTCATTTTAATTACACTAGACGTCCCTAATTTTGAAACTTGTAACGCTGGTCGTCCCTATTTTAGATGGTCGTTAACTTTTTTCATTAAGTCTGATATTTGTGGGGGCATTTTGGTCTTTTCCATTATAGGGACTAAACTTGTAATTTTTTTTGTTCGTTTCAAATAAAAAAAAATTTATGTTATTATATGTAAAGAATTTTAAAAAAAATTACAAAATTTTTAAAAAAATTTCATACTTTTATAAATCTTAATTTTTTTTAAATAAAATTTCGTACTTTTTAAATAAAAATAATAATTTACGTTGTTATTCTTTAAAAAAATTTAAAAAATGAAAAAAAAATTCGTACTTTTTAAAATCTAAATTTTTTAAAATAAATTTAAATCTTTTTTCGTATTTTTATATTTAAAAAAAATACTTTTTAGGTTTAATTTTTTTTTTCGTACATTTTTAAATTTAACAAAAAAATATTTTTTTTAAAGTTAAGAAAAAATAAAAAGTTAAAACTTTTTTACTTTTTACTTCGAATTTTTTTTTACTTTTTTTTTTCTTAACTTTAAAAAAAAAATTAATTTACTTTTTTTTTTAATTAAGATTTTAAAAAGTATGATTTTTTTTTTAATTTTTTGTAAAAAAAACTTAAGATTTTACAAAGTACAAATTTTTTTTAAAAGAATTTGAAAAAAAAATTAAAATTTGGAGATGAGTTTAAAAAAAATTAAGATTTTAAAATGTACGAATTTTTTTTTTAATTTTTGTAAAAAAATTTAAACCTAAAAAATATTTTTTTTAAATGAAATATGGACGAAACTTGATGTTTGGTATAAACTATAGGGACGAAACATGTAATTTTTTCTTAAATTAATGCAAGTTGGTTAGATGTGTCGTTTTTTGTTTCTTTTTATTTTTTTTAGAGTAAAAAAAAAGTTATGGTTATTTTTTTGTTTGTTTATTTATTTTTTATTTTGTGTTGATGATTTGTGCTAGGTCACATATTCACACGATCGTCTGTTTATTTTTATTCGTGTCGGTGATTTGTGCTAGGTCACAAATCCACACTATTGTTATTTGTGTTGGTGATTTGTGCTAGGTCACAAATCCACACGATTGTTAGGATACTTTGGGTTTTCCTTTATGTTTCGGGATACTTTGGGTTATCCCGTATAAAAAAATCTTTGTTTTATTTATGTTTATCAGTTCGCTTGAAGATTTGTCTCCGCATGTTGGCGGATTTCTTCAACAACTAATTATGTTCGTGTGTGTAACGCTTCATCTTCTGCATGTCACGGTTGAAGACTTCAAATGCTCTCTCTATTTTTCTATCCACTGCTAGATCTTCATCAATAAAGTTATGATTTTATTCCGTTAATGTTTTTTTCTTTTCTAGTTTACTACTTCAGTTCGAGCTTTCGTGATTTCGTCGCTCGAACTGCGGGGGAGTATTAGGAATAAATAGGCTCAAGTCCGGTTTGTGGGCTTCGGGTCCATTAGGGTTTACTCTACCTTATAATATATAAATAGTTGTTAATAATAAATTATAACCTACGGGGTTTTATCATTGTCTAACACATTCTCATAGATGGGTAAAATGGTAATTATCCAGGATGTATCTATTTATCTCGAATGAATCTATTTAAGTATAAAAGGTAAAAAAAAATACAATCCCTAAGGGATATGTATATTTGGCCGACCCTCCTGAGGGAAGTTTAACCTTATGTCAAACTTGTATACTTATGGATATTTATTTATGGACTTCTAGTGCATTTAGAGTTTTCTTGGGTATACTATAAATACAAAGACAATCTAATTTAAAAATCACAATAGTCCTTTAAACCTTAAATCTCCCCCTCCTCTCCCTATTAGATCGTCAACCGAACCCACGAATCGATACCCTTATGGTCGAAACCCTAAGTCGACCATATTCGATACTCGACTTTTACCCATCTGTACTCTCCAACTTGCATAGGTTCGTAGCCCTAGTTCTACATGTGTAGTACAAGTGGATACCTGACGCAACTCATGTGGTAGTTCTCCCTAAGAAAACCTAACCAGTCGAATCAAGCATTAAGAATAATAAGAGGGTGATTACGTACAAGCGATGAACATCTAGGAGCTTACGTTACTTAAGGATTAACTAAGTATTCCTTAAACACATTCTATACGTGTCAGATTGTGATTATTTTTCGTTGTGCATGTTTTATAAGTCATGCGGGTGACCACTAATATCCTACACGTATATGGGGTTTGAAACTGAACCCTAAACCGTTAGGGTTTGTGGTTTTGCCCTTTTATGTGCTTAATATATTTATCTAGGATAAATATATACGCTATGGATAATAACTATTTTACCTTTTCTACGAGTATATTCCATATACTTATTATTCTCATCATTTCTATTTCATTTCCTATCTTTTTTCTCACTTCAACTTATTTGTCCAACTTAGTGTGCACCGGTGTGACCCATTGGCATTTCTATGAGTACGAGTTTTGAAAGTCGCCGTTCGTATGCACACAAATCCAACATACTCCTACTTGTGAAAAGAAACAACCTGAGATACACTTTCACAGTACGCATAGGCTCTTAGAAAAGCTTTCAAGTACTTATTTAATACAAACCAATTCAATACCTATATAGTGATTTACAAAAACTACAACAAACCTCAACTGAGTTAGGTATATGATTGTATCTATTTGTAGTTTTCAATATTTTAGAATGTACAAACATGGATATGTTAATCTAGCAATACGTTTGTCTTTTCTTGTTATTTTGAATGATTTGTCTCCAATAGTGTACGCCGACACTT
>BQNB010117554.1:0-18481 GCA_026074375.1 Tanacetum coccineum
TCACGTACAAACCACAATCCGTCATCATTTCCTTCGTGACAACGTCTACAAAAAAGGTGTATATTTCTATCCAAAACAAAAAGTTTTTTCAGAAGACAACGTTACCGACATCCTCACTAAACCACTTAAACGTGAAACGTTGACTTTTTGCTTTTAGGTCTAGGAATGATGGAACAAATCTCGTAAACGTATCATTCTCCTTTTAATAGTCTTTTTTGTAAAAACCTAAAACACGTGATAGGTTCTTTGATCGTTTAAGCTTGAGGTTGTTTAGACCTTTATCTAGGATAATATCAATGTTTATAAGTTATAAAAACAAAGCGGAATAAGAACAAAGATATTCAACAAGGTTTTACCAAACATTCCCGCCCCATATACTGTAACAACCTTCAAAGAGCCTGAATTCAAAGATTATGTTGCCCCATATATTCAACAAGGTTTTACCAAACAAGGTTTTCCCATACTTCTTGCCTTCACATCATTCTTCTTTTGAACCTTTTCTTCAGTAGTGACAGGACTTGGTATTAGTGAAGTTGAGGAACCATCAGCATTTATTGTTGTTTGAGGTACTGGTTTGAATGAGTTTCCATTCTCTATGACATCCCATAGAGCATAGTCTTGTACTTGAAAGTATTGCTCAATCCTTAGCCTTCACATATCATATTCACCCTGTTTGAGAATAGGCAACTTTGCAGTAGTAGTGGTTTGAGCAGTTTCTAGATCCATCTCTTCCTTGTGAATAAAGGGTTCTTCTTGTTAGTTTCTTCTAGATCAAAGTTTCAGAACACAAGCTCTGATACCACTTGTTAATCCTAACTTAAGATCGATTCCTTAGCTTGTAAAGGTTAAGTTACTTTGGATAGATCCAAACCAACTATGGTAGAAACTTTGTGAATACTAAAGAGTATGCGTAATCTACTCTTTAATACTTAGAAGAATATTAATAAAACAGTAAACTGTATGAACAATATATGAACAATGATATTACTGAAAAGCTCCAATATTAATATTATTAATAATATGAGTACTCTGTGTAGTACTAGGGTTTACAACCTTGAAGCTATATATCAAAACTTATGAATGTGTGTGGATTTGGTACGTTCAACTCTATACCCTAGGACCTCCTTTTATACACCAAGGAGTCATAACAGGCTTACAATATTTTCCTAAGTTATCATGATCTTCTAAACAAATAACTTATACGTATCTTTTACAAAAATATCTCATACTTATCCCATAAGTATTCTTGATAAGCAATCTTCATTTTTATCCTTCTGACAGTAGAAACTCTTCTAGCAGTTGTAATCTTTCAGCAGTTGTATGCAGCAACATTAACTTTTATTCCAGCATCACTAACTTAGCAGCAGTTACTTCCAAATAGCATTAAGAAGCTTTTAATCCCAACAGACTTCCCCCAGGAAGCGTTGATTCCTAGGATCTCCTTAAAAAGGCCTTTATCCAAAGGTACTGTCCACCATCAAGGACTGCCAAACAACTTGAGGAAATCCGCAACTTCAAGCAAGAAAGAGACGAGACATTATACCAAGCTTGGGAATGGTATAATGACCTTCTGTATAAATGCCCCACTCATGACATTAGTAACCATCAGAAGTTAAACCTCTTCTATAACGGTTTAGGGGCCATGAACCGCCAATTGCTTGACTTACAAGGGCCAGTTCTTAGCATGACACCTGTCCAAGCATTAACGGCAATTCAAACTATGGCCGACCACTCTTAAAAGTAGCATGACGGGTCATCCAGCAGAAGTATTGAAGGTAGTAGTTCTGAAGGGATCACTGCTATCGTGAAAAAATTAGAAAAACTAGGACGAGACATGAAAAAACTAAAAGAAAATGTTCACGCTATTCAAGTAGGATGTCAAAACTGCGGAGGAGCTCATCTTGACAAAGACTGCCCTCTCAAAGAAGAAGTAAAAAACATCGAAGAAGCTAAATATGGTAAGTTCGAATGATCTTCACCTTTCAGCAATGAAGCTAAATACCGTGTAGGCCTACCTGGATACTACACACGCATGGACAATCGCCTACCGTTTAGAGAGAAGAGACTTAGCTTGGAGGAGCTTATGAACAAACACCTAGAGGAATCAATGCGAAGAAGAACCGAAATGGAAGAATGGGTGAAGAAACTCCAGGAGAATGCCAAAATTAATACTCGAAACCAAATCGCTTCTCTCAAAAATTTGGAATCGAATATCGAGCAGCTAACAAGGAATTTTACACAAAAGCTGCCAATGACATAAGCAGTTCATCAGTAGACCAATCCAAAGCAATGTACGCTGAAAAAAAGACACCTATATATAACGAACATGAGATATCCCTTGTTAGATATTGGAAAAAGACTCGGTCACCCCGTGTATTTTCCTGTTTATTATAGCTCGTAGTTTAATAGTTAATAGTACGTTTTTCGGTTTAAGTCGGGTACTAATACCCGGTATATTGTAAGGACTATATAAGCCTCTTCCAACTTTGGAAGAGGGGAGCTAGTCATTTATTCCTTTCATATAGAAAACACATTTTCTCTCTCTAAAAAACTCTCTCATGTGTTTCTCTCTCTAGAAACTAGCCAAGTCTAAGAATCAACCTCATGTTATGATATATGATATACCACAATTGGTATCAGAGCTTATGGGATGATTAGATCATGTGTATGTGCGATTTCTTGCTTGTTTTAGATCGAAAAGTGTACCATTGAAGGCTCCTAGCTTGTTTTTTAAGATTCTCCGAATTTTGAAGTTTGTATTGATAAAGTTTGGGTATTTCTAGTTGCTATTGTCTTATTGTACTGTGTTGTGCAAAAGAAATCAAGCAAAATCATTCAAAAGGGTGATTTATAAGTGATTTTGTGTATTAAAAGTCGTTGTTCTTCATGGAGAGTTGCCATAATTTCTTCACGGCGGTTTGCTAAAAAATATTATTTTATTAAGTAGGTTACCAACCCTCTGACACACGGCGGGTTGCTTAGGTGGCGAGTTGCTCAAGAGGCGAGTTGTTACTAAGCAGCGGTTTGCTTACCAGCGGTTTGAACAGGTGGCGAGTTGCTCAAGAAGCGAGTTGCTTTATACTAAGCAGCGAGTTGCTTACCAGCGGTTTGCTTACCAGCGGTTTGAACAGGTTATCAGCGGGTTGAATATTTTAATAGCAAATATCTTGAGGAAACTCTGGCGGTTTGAAAACTCAACGGCGGTTTGATAAATATATTCTTCGCGGTGGGTTGCTTGGCAGCGAGTTGTGTTCGGCGAGTTGCCCTAAAATTCCACCAGCGAGTTGCCTTATTTCTTTGCAGCGGTTTGGTAGCCTCTGGCGGCGAGTTGAGCTTCTGTCTTCGAAATTTGAAATATTTCAAACTCGGGATTTAATATCACTAAAACAAAATACGAATACGTTAACCTCACCACTTTTAACGTACACTCACTAATCATTGATCGATCAAAACATATCATATCATAATAATACAAGATGTCTAGTATGCAAGAAGACATCCAGTGTGCCGGTTCTGATACACGCCCACCAATGCTTGATAGAACAGACTTTGAATCTTGGCAACAACGTATACGTCTGTACTGTCTAGGAAAGGATAATGGAGAGAATATTATGAAGTCCATCAAAGAAGGACCATTTCATATGGGAACGGTCTCAGATGTTATTGCTGGAGGAACTGAGGGTGCAGTTCAACAAGGTCCAGTACGTGCTAGAGTCCTTAACGACCTTTCAGCTGAAGAAAAGGAAAGGTATAAAGCTGACATTCGTGCAACCAATATCCTACTTCAAGGTATACCAAAGGACATCTACTCACTCATCAACCACTATACTGACGCCAAAGACATTTGGGAAAACGTGAAGATGATTCTGGAAGGTTCTGAGTTAACAAAGGATGACAGGGAATCTCAGTTATACGATGAATTTGAACACTTCCGTCAAATCAAAGGAGAAACCATTCAAGGATACTACGTTAGGTTTACGAAGCTCATTAATGACATGAGAAACATCAAGATGACCATGCCCAGGATGCAGCTTAACTCAAAGTTTGTGAACAACATGTTACCTGAGTGGAGTAGATTCATAACTGAAGTCAAACTTAATAGAGGTTTGAAGGAGTCTAATTTTGATCAGCTTTATGCCTATTTGAAGCAACATGAGGTACATGCTAATGAGAACAGAACAATGATGGAAAGGTTCCTTCAACCAAATAATGATCCTTTGGCACTAGTGTCGGATGCCTCAGTTCAGCAGTATCCAACACAATCATCCAAGTCTCCTCAATCCTCAACAGAACCATATCCTTCTGACAACTTTCAAATGGACTCAGGAAGTTCTTCAACAGAAAACTTGATTGAAAGTTTATCCAACTCACTTGCCCTCCTCACTCAATCGTACAAATCACATCTTCCTCAAACAAACAATCAACTTAGACATTCATCTCTAACACTACCTTCTCACATATGAGTGACACTCATAATGTGTCGAAATTGTCTCTTTCACAGTTATTTATTATTATTCTCTTCTTGTTACTATCACAACGAAATTCTTTCTATTTCCAAGTTCGTCTACAACATAATCCTCAAAAATAGGACCTCATCACAACAACTGCGTGACACAAAGAAAATAATTACTCTATCATCATCATAGGACAGCCTCATCTTTAGTGCAAGATCACATTCTTTTATCTCACCTCATTCTCAACATTGATTGAAAGTTGTGAGAGATACCTTTCTTTACATAACACCGTGTGACATTTAAAAACAAATACACACCATGTTAACAAAGCCTTTACAGACAATCAGATTATTAATATAAATTACTTTCTAATTAGTTCTAGGTATTATTTGAATAAGGAAATAATGAATTTACGGTTATTCTACTCTGGCATAGAAGTTTCTCTATGAGTAGACATCTATATCTCTCTCTAGTTGTATAGACTAAGTTGAGTCTTCTATCATCTCATAGTACTACAATCCTATGATCACTTAACAGAGTATCACTTACAGGATATCACAGTCTCACACAATATAGAGGGATATGTATAACGGATCACACGAGCCAAGTGTTGAACTCACGAGAAAAAAGAGATGGATGGACACTTTAACTTGATTTCACTAAAGCGTACATATGGGTAGACTAGTCTAACCTTTTTACTCTGTACACATTCATACATGGGACTTTCAACAGTAGGTACACATGTAATGTCTAGAACGTGACATAGTAAGTGATTTTGAGTTAATTATGTGTGGATTATTACTGTCTAGTAGACATACGTCACATTCTAGGCAGTAGTTCTAAGATTTTTCTGGCGAATTTATGTAAGTTGGGTGAGGCACTATTCACGGCCTTGTGGAGTATTTGGTCTATTTTCTGTATGGACACGCATGGGGCAACAAGCTAGAGTGACACACACACTGTTATGAGTTTATTAATTGGTGTGAACTAGGTGTTGTGGTTGTGGTTCTTTCTATTTACATACTTAAGTGTTGTGAGTGGGGGAAGTTAGATTTGTGGTATAAATGGTTATGTGGTTCAGAGGTTTTGCTTTAGGAGTGTTTGATTTGTAGATACTTTTGAGTAGTTGTATTGTGGCGGGATAATATCTACTATAGTCTATGTAATTTTGTGGATTGTATTTGTATATACCGTCAGGTTGTTATGTTGATAGTTATTTGGTTTTGAAGGAATTATGTGGTATTCACATGTGAGAATGATTTTGTTGTATTTTTTTTATTTTTAAGGGTTGTATGTATTAGTCTGGATTTGAGTTTATTTGGAGGTTTGTTGTATTGAGTGTGTTGTCGTTATATTATTATTGTTATTAGTGTAGTGTTATAAGTTGTACAGGACGTATGTGATTATATCTAGGAAGGTTGTTGGTTATAGTTATGTGGATGAAGTTTAAGAGTTAGTGGTTTAGTTGTGTAAAGTTGTGATTTGACTGGGGAGGAAACAAAATTAGGTATATTATTGTATGGTATTTAGTTGTGGTATGATATATGGGACAATATTGGTTGGATTTGGATGGATTGTATAGAGAGTTTTTGATGGTTATTGTGGTGTCGTATTTCGTTGACTGTAGATATTTTTATGTAGTGTTTAGTATAGGTGGTGCATGGATAATAGGTTAGGAGAGTCAGATTAATTATGGTAGTTCAATATGAGGGGAGGTAGGTGTGGATGTGTTCAGTTCTTGTAGGGAGACGACTCTTTCAGGACATTGGTTGTTGTTACGTTTGGAGGTATTTATTTTTTGGGAGGTTATTGTCATAGAGAGTATTCTTTTTATTTCAGGACTATAGGTTTTGAGTGTTTGTTTTGGTTATGCAGGTATCGTTTTCTCCCTGATTGTATCTTGGATGAGTGCAGTTATCGATCGATCTCGTTTTTCTGTAGAGTAGAGTGGTGAGACATTACGATGGACTGTGGGGAATTGTGTTTGATTTATTCTTTGTCTCAAGTTTGAAGAAATTATGAGTCACTTGTATTTGGAGAGACTAGTGTTATAGATAACATTATGTTCATATAAAGTATAGGACATATGTACCTAGTGTGTGGTGCATTAGTGTATATTATTTACATTTTATGGTTTGACAGAATTTGAATCTGTTCACATGTATTTGATTGATTAGTCTATTGTATGTACTTGGTTTTATTTATTTATTATGATGATGATTTTATTTTAGTGATAATATGGGTTGGTGAGAGAGACAGTCTACTCTTATCTGTCATGTCTGGTTGGTTCATATGATTTGTTCGATGTATTATTGGTATGTTATTTTTGTGGACGATTTTACTTTTTTTAACAAAGTTTTGGTGATATATAGGTGATTATCATGCGAACTGAGTTTATAACTTTGAGATGTTAATTTTATATGGTGACAATGGATTACTATATTGTTCACTATAGGAGAATCACTATTGTAATTTTGTTTATGGGTACAACTTATTTGATATATTTGGGTTCTAATTGTGGATTATATTTGTTCCATCTTAATTTTTACAAGTCGCGCAGGAGTGTATAGTGGTGTGTTGTCATTTTCAGTTTGAATCATTTGATATAAGAATTAGGTTACAAATGAGTGAGATAAGAGGAGCTGTTGTAATACTTACAGGATATACTACTGTTGTTGGTTTGTTTTTATTTATTAGTAAAACATTGAAATAAATATATATTTTTGTACTTTTGTGTTACTATTAATGTTAGGATTGTACATAATAATACTTAGGCATTGGATGGATATTGAGTAAGAGGAGTCACTCTTAAGAATGAGCGAACATTGGAATGTTTTGAATTAAGTTAACATATTAAATATTATATTAATATTTAAAAAGACAACTGTCATGATTTAATCTATTTTATATTAAACCCATACATCAGTGTTTAAAATTATTCATAAATTATGTATATTTGACAAAATTTTTTGATTACAACACATAAAATGATTATAATTAGTATAGACTAGACTGCAGATACATATACAATCGACAACAAATATATGCTGGTTTTTAATGATTTTCTCTTCCTACTTCAATGTCATAAAAGTTATGTAATGTTTTATATTGAAGAAGTCTCAATTAGAACTTATGTGTGATGTTGACTTTATGTTTTTTTAATGATTATCTATGTTTTACATTGTCAATTACTTCTTATCATTTACAATTTTTTTTTTTTATGCACATTTGTGAGGTGGAATACTTAAATTAAAATAATTAGTACAAAGAAACAGAGATATTGGGGGTGGACAAAGTTGAGGAGATTGTCTTTTTTTGAATCATTACAGATAAATAACGACATATTTAAGTTATTGTGTTTGATAAGACTAATTATTAACAAAGTTTTAGTTTTCTAGTTATGTTTTTTTTATCTGGTTAGGTTTACTCTGTTATTTCAATGCATTTTTGTGATTTTTATCCGGAGTTGTATTTTAATGTTTTTTTATTTTTCTGATGATTTAAATTTTGGTTAGATGACTATAATTAGATAAAGTGGTGTAAAGGTTTTAGGGGTAAAGATATGATGTTGATGTGATGTATATTTTATTTTTCATTTGATAGAGAGTTTTTTGTGGGGTATTGTCAAATTTATAGAGGTTTTTTATATTTTTCTTTTTTTTTTATTTATTTACGTTTAATTTAGTTTATAACATATGTTATTAGTTGTATTTAGCTAGAATTGAATATTTTTTGGGTTTTATAATAGGAATATTATTATTATTAGATTAATATATAATGTAATTCAATGATATTGGTTAATCACTGTCTCATAGCCTTGTGGTCACTACTATAACAAGAATTCTTTTCACAACTGAAAAGCTCGAAGTAGACAAGATTCTAAATCTATTAATAGTACTAACTTGATCCACACTCAGACAAAGCTTAATACCATACTACAGTAACACTAATAGGAAGCTATAACAGAAATGAAAAAACTATACCTCCTAAACTTAGACATTAACTCTCATCTCAACATAGCCCAACAGCAAACCTCCCCATCACAAGACACCGCACACGTATCGCTCCATCTTCAAAACCCATTCCCCACACCTGTCGCCCCCTCCCCCCATCGGACACTCCACGAGCCACCCCACTCCCCACGACCCCGCCGCCCCTAACCGCTTTAATGACTCCTCTCATGCACCCCAAATAGACAAACCCGAGATCAGCACCCCCAAACAAAACAACTAATAAAAATAACAAACATTACACATAAATAAAATAAAAGCCTTCAATTTTTATAAATCCCGCCACCCCAAATCACAACCCCCAAATCTCCCAACATAAATCCCCCCCCCATCATAAAAAATCCGAACCCTCGAAACAACTACCGCTTTCCTCTGAGGCAATCCAGTGCGAGCTCCAAACCGGATCGTCAAACACACCAACCCCCGATGCACCGATTCGAAGTGAGTGTTACCTTCAATGCACTCTCATCACACACAATACTGCAAGACCTTAGCAACACTACAAAACCTCTCCACACTGCGCCAACACAACACCACCCAAACATCAACCCACTCCTTTTTCTTCACCTCAACCCCCCACAGCCACAAACAGGTGTTACCACAAATAGAGGAAGGGAAAGAAAGAAGGTTTTTAGTCAAAACCAAAAGGAGAAACCCTCACCCCTCCACCTACTCCCTATACACCAATCCCCACCTCCACTGAAATAAAATAATTTCCATAATTATTACTACATTTACAAAAACTCTTTAAAGAAACACTTTTGTGCGAGTACAGCAAAACTCAAAAAGACGTAACCCCAACACCCGGTTCACTCTTACCGTCAACCTCCCAGCCATAATAATGAAACCCCCGGCACCGCACAAAACAACCCCCAAAAAACGGCCCTCACCCTGAGGCCCACTTTAAAAAGTGAAGGTAAAAGAAATGGAAGAAAATTTGATCACAAAATTAATATAACAAGATGTTACCAGAATATGTAGACCAGCAAAGGTGCGTAAAATGAAAAGCAAAAAAACCGTTCTCTCCATCTCATTGAAAATGAGAAATCCCTGATAGATAATTGTTATTGTGGTCGACTCAATCTGCAGTATGATTGTGGAAAAATCACGTTTGTCTAGATCTTTAAAGTAGACATGTCTAAAAAAAGTTCATATTTGAGATCGAAACAAATATCAAACTTTATCAAAAAATAAAAGGGAATAACCTAAAATAGCAATTAAAGATATTAACATCTTCAAGAACGTTTTGATAATAAAAATTCAACACACATCGTATAGGAGCTCCTCATGATTTTAACTCATCATAGTCTTTTAAGATCAGAAAATTTAACATCAAAGATTCATTCACGAAAAAGACAAAACTGTTGAATTAGAGACTTAAAGTTCTCTAGAGACGCTGGCTAATAGTGAATGACCAGAAGTATGTGAGCCTTATAATGCAAAAGATGTCCCACTTCACGTCTGAGCACTTCACTTTTATTCACTACACTCTACTTGCTCTATTTAATACAAAATGATTGCGTTAAGGGATAAGAAAACTAGAAAAGGTCAAACAACATAACAAAGGAATTTGTAAGACTGGTCCAATAAGAATAACGCGTACTCACTAACATCACACGAGTTGAAAAGAGGCAACTACCATGTTAAATTAAATAGAGAGTCAACAGCACAATTTGGAAGCGAAAGAGTCTTGTTACACAAGTGACTCTGTCAAAAAAGAACAAAAAGTTCTTATCGCCGGGCATGTATGCCATTGACGTTAAACACCCATTTCCCTTAATCACCCTTAACGAATAATGGAGGTTGCTTTACACTACCGTTTAAAAAAAAAACTATAATCTAGCCATCTTATGAGAGTGTGATAAAACAGTTAGGGGAGATTGTAAGGAAGCTAGAGTAGTTAAAACCACAGATATAATTCACTTAACTATGTCATTTTTGTCCAATACACAAAGCTATCTCAACACATACAGGACTTTTTAGAAAATTTATTGGGCACTGTCCCAAAAAGTTTCAATGAAAGAAGAGATAACAAGGCTTAATGCTTTTATTTTTTCTCTATCCCCCTCTTAATCTAACCGACCCTACTATGCTAACCCCCTTAACTAGGAAAAAGCAAGTTACTTTTTAAGTGATAAACCATGAACTCATTCAACTTAGCAACAAAAACACACAAAAAAGCAAGAAGTGCAACCAGATTCCACCTGACTAATATCCC
Organism: Tanacetum coccineum; assembly: GCA_026074375.1. Classification (NCBI taxonomy): domain Eukaryota; kingdom Viridiplantae; phylum Streptophyta; class Magnoliopsida; order Asterales; family Asteraceae; genus Tanacetum; species Tanacetum coccineum. Next base: position 10,683 of record BQNB010117554.1, read on the forward strand.
TGTGAATTACCTTCTACAGTAGTAACGATTCCACTGAAACCATGAGCGGATCAAAGCCTAGAAGCAATAAAAGAAAAATAGGATCGCTCCTGCCTAGCTAAGGAAAAGGAGGAATAAGAAGAAAGCAGAAGTATAAACCTTAGGCACAACTAAAGTCAGTAGGACAAAAGAGAATCAGATTTTGAATCTATCTAGCATAAGCTTCTAAGCGATTATTTAAATAATTCGAATTCCTTCAGAAAACTATGTGCAACATGAAATGTATGACAAATGCTTAAAAAAAAACAAACTCTGCAAATCATGAAATGTGTGTTGTAAAATATTTTGAGTTTCAGTCAATGCGAAATGCGACCAATAGCGAAATGCGACCCCCCCGTACCCCCACTAACAAACTGTCTGCTTGAATACAGGAACAATAATTGGGAACCAAAAAGGCCAATCTTGCCTGATAACAGGTATGAAACATAAGACCAAGACCCGTGCTGGATATGTGGAATGCACGGGGAAAACTATTAGCATATATAGTTAATCAATTGGCTTACCCACGGACAGAAAAATCTTCCTCCTTAGGAAAACTTGATTGTGGAAACAATATAGAACCACCACCACAGGAAAAGAAATATTGCCCTAAGGGGCTACAAATGTGTATGCCCTTTAACTAAGCTTATTCTGTGAAATGATCTACATAACTGCTAACCAAACAAGTTCCCTAGACAAAAATTGGTTGAACACAGCTAGATGAACCGTGCAATTTTTCCAAACTCTACAAACTAAAAACTTACTTCGAGCTTGATTTCAAATGCAAGGATCATAACAGGATGTCAATCCTTTGGTAACATGGACTCAGGCTGTTTCAAATCATATGACGGGAATCGTTGAAAGCTTAATGAAATTATGTGGTAAAAAGATCATCGGATAGTCATGATTCGGGAATGATCAATTTCGATCCCTCATGGTTATGGAGATAAAGTAATGAGAATACAAGTGGTGTGAATCTCAAGATTAACTACTGTGTTCACGATGGGACATGGGACAACAATCTATATTTCACCAATCTCTGTAGGGGGAGGACAATTGTTGTGATTCTGAGTCTGAAGGAGTTGGCCTCATAAAGCATACAAATTTAACTTGCTTTTTGTATCGTTGGATATAAAAAGTGCATACATACGAGTAAAAGGCAGTCGTAGCACCATATTGTATTACGACAATACCGATAGATGAAATGATGCAGTCTTCCTTTCTTCTCCAATATGCTTGTTTTGTCCAAACAAAGCTATTGTATTTTCCACCTACCAAATTCCAGAATCATGGATGTGGCAACTGTCGTTTAAATAAAAAAACCATTTAAAACTTTCGTAACATATAACGAATCTTGCTCTAAAAGATCTGGTTAGGTGGGATAGGAGGTGAATGGGTGAGTCTACCTAGATAGAATTTGAAAAAGATCATCTTGCTCAGCTGTCAACTTGGGAAAAAGCAAGAAGTTCTCCCACAAACCAAAATCCTAAAAATACGAATATGGAAGTTCTACATTACCCTTTCATAATGGATCTGTGGGTTCCAATTGAGAGTCCTAGAGTATTAAAGGAAGAAATACATTTTAGACATCGTGAAGACTATCAAGATTCACATAGGTAAAAATTTGATGTCAAAGGTTGAAACTCCAGAGTTTGTCCATCAACTTTCCTTAAGCAAATACAGTGTTGGTCCTCAACCAAACAGTCAGATTATATCCGCACAATAAATGGAACGGAATTCGTCAACTCCAAGTAATATATCTGAAAACTATTAAGTGTTTGGCATATTTCAATCAAAAGTCTGATTCCGATAACACCTAACAAAACGGCCATTGTCGAAAGATGAAATCGTACACTTGTGAAGCAGCACTGTACAAGATGATATTCTCAAAAGCACCTAAGTATGTGGGTTCTATGGCAAGAAGCTGTACTACTGCTTGTTACAAAAATACCCAGAACCTATCCCTAAATATCAACTCTCCCTAACAAAACCCCTAGATGATCATGTACATATAAGAAGCCTGATCTTCATTCTCTCTGAGTATTGGTGCTCTGTGCTATCCTACAAATGATAGCGAAGATTTAGGAAAATTATCATAGCCGTAAAGCTAACATTGGATTTTCGTTGGGTATTCTCCTAGCAGGAAGGGCTAAATAATCTACAACACGAGAACACTCGGATTAATGAAACAATTCACTTCACATGTCGAAGAGAATGCATCAGTTGATGGCACCTGTAATCATGAGTTCAGGACACCTAGCCTTTCAAACAAGACCCATGGGACAACCTCAAATCAGGGCTCCGCTCCAACCAATAAAAGATCTGGAGATGTTATTTCAACCAATGTTTTGATGAATAAACCATAAACAATCTCGAAGTCAATTAACCAGATACCTTTCTTCTACTGAAATTAAAACGCTCAGTTTTTTTCCACACCTGGTACAAATCATTTCTAACAACGATAGCTCAGAATGGACCGTCCTACAAGAGCTTCATCAATCGTCAATATCCGATATGAAGCATCATCCAGTCCGACATCAAGACAATTGCAGAAGAACTCCAACTCACGAAGACTCCCCAATCAATCACGATGGTTCTAAAACAACCTTCACATTAACCCTCTTACTTGGAGAACCAGTTTTTTGGCACGAAATGTCAACATCTAGGTAATGTTAAAGTTCAGCGGAAAAACCCAACCAGTTAATTAACCCCCCAAGAGTCATTTAGAAGAATGAACAAAGACATCCTCTGGAAACATCGTTGCAATCCCTCTCATCCTGTATCTACCAAGAAAATAGGTTTAGCATCCAATGCTTTATGGTGTTGTTTCCATACGGAACTGTCCAAAGTCGAACCCAAGAACTGGCACATTAAAATGCCGGATAGAAAGGAGTGCTGCTTTGGTTTCAAGCCAAGCGAAGAAGAAATTCACAAATTTAATCGTCTTGAAGAATGGAATAAGTACCCTCGAGCCAATCTATGTTATGGTTATTCGCTCTCAAAGTGGACTACAAATGAAACTTGATAAATATGGTGAGGAACTAAAAAAATAAAGGTTCCGGTTGTAAGTTGCAAAGATATCGTCAAGGATGAAGCATGATTTTGAAGAATCGTTACCTTCCATTGCAAACGAATAAAGGCCATCAGAATAGTAAAGAACCCAAAACCCCGTATTTAAGGTCCAAACTAACTTGAATTTTAATTTATAATTAACTTTTAAATTTTTTTCAATTATTCATTCTTTTCCTAATCGATTTTTATTAAAATAGTTAATTTTAAAACCCTCGCGAATCTTATAATTTAAAATTATCCGTTTTTAGCGATCGAGAAACCAACAACTCCGTACTTGGGCCTCGAGTGCCTAATTATTTTTATTTTTATATTTTTCATTTTTTTTTCTTGTGTTTTAATTGCACCCGAATCGAAAATAGTGTTTTTATAAAAACTAGCAAGCTAAGTTAGTTATTGGACCCAAGACCTTTAATTATATAAGTTTAGGCAAGTAATAAAAAGCCACAAAACCAACTCCCCCTCTTCTCTCCCATCCCCACTCGTCTCCTCTCTCACTCCTCCTCTCATCTCCTCTTCTCATCCATCCCCATTTCTTTGTGTCGCAGAAGCCTAGCCCCGCAAAGAATAGGCTAAAACAACAACATAACTTAGTAAAAGAAAAGGGCATCAAACATACGAAACCTAATTAAACTCAAAGCACCCAGTACAAGAAAGACATGAGAAGCCCCTAGCCTCACACCCGACCAGACTGACTGAAAGAATAAATTCGAACAGCCCGCAGACCCTGACTGCCGTACCCCCCTACTAATAATACCGGCAAATAAAAAAGCTCCAATGCTAGCATTAAGCCTGCCAATGCGCCATCCTAGACCTCGAACTCCATCCAACCCAGACGGATGCGAAACAATAGAAAAAAAATGCCCAAACACAAAAAAGGAACTAACGGCAAAGCAAAAAAAAAAACAGCCCACTAAGCAAAAGCCCTCCCACCAGCTAACATGAGATCTCAAAGCCCAAGAGATCCAAAACGTAACTCATCCCATAAAAGGCAAAAGCTACCATGGATAGGCAAGAATAAAAAGCCCAGCTGTAACATCACCGAGCTACCTCGACCCACTACAGAAGGAAAAACAAAACAAAACAAAGGTCCCTAAGAGTGATAAGGGACATTAAAAACAGGGTACAAAGCCCAATAATAATATAAGTATACCCCCATAGCCCCAACTCAATCCCACAGCAGCCCTTTCAGCCCCACAAAAAGAAGCCCAGCAAAAGAAGAAGTACAAAGCCATTAGGCTCCCCATACCTAATCTGCAAACAGTCCAGACCCGCGATACCCTACAAATCCCAGTCCACCAAGAAAGATGACAGCACCAACGAGAGACTCCAAGGCCCAGACACCCCCCCCCCCCTGAACGACCCCACCCTAGCCCACACCCCACCCCGTACCAGTAAGAATAAAAAAAGACAAGTTACCCCCCGACTATTACCCAACCCCCCCCCCTCCCACCCCATAAACCACTTAAGATACATTTTTTAGCCTAAAATCTCTTAGCAATAACATAACAAAGGCCCACTCTTCCCCTTTTCTAGCTATAAGTCGACCCAACACCCTTATAAACAACACAGACAACTCAATCTTTTCCCTCTCCTTCTCTATGGTTCGACACAGTAACCACCAAAAACCCCATCATCACCATCAAAAATCCACTAAATCACTCCCTTATTACTCCAAAACACTCATATAATTATCCTCAATCTTGCCCCATAACTAATTTCACCATTCATTGGATTTGTAAAAATATTAATTTTCAAGAATCTTAAGTTTTTAAGAGAATGGATTGGAATTAAAGTGAGAGCATCAATGATTCGATTCTAGGTGATTACAAGCAAGATTGGACTCAAGAAAAGTTAGGGTTTTGATTGTTTGGGTTAGATTGAGGTCACGCCAAAACCCTACCCACCAATGGTTTGAGTTTGACTCCTTTAAACCATACAACCCATTTTAATTAAAAAAACTTTTCCATTAACCCACTTTTATGTTTAGAATTCTAGGGAATGCTGTCCTTAGACTATAGGTTATTATATATAACATGCAAGTCAAGATTAAGAAAGATCATTAAAATTTGGCTATAGAGATGTAAAAATAGTAGATTAGATAATGTACTTTGAGAATTAGTAGCCTTGTGGGTGGATGCAATTTGTTGAATTGAAAGTGGAATATGTGATGGAGTTTAGTAAAAAGATATTGCTGACTATTTTGATAACAGCAGTTGTCGACCCTTTTTTCACAAAACATTTGCTGTGCCTACTGAATATTATTTGATATTTGGATATTAGACCTAAGGGCTTGATGTGGTGAGTTGGAACCTCAAACCAATTCCTCCGTATTGAGGGAGATATTGTCAAAATTACGACCAGGGACAATTCTGGACATTGGATTAGGAAGCAATGTTAATTCAGGGGTTTTTGAACCGAATGCTTAGATTTAAAGCTTGGGTCAATACTATACATCTTTATCAGAAGTCCAGCACATGGCCATCACATTCAATGCTATTTTATTTTAGATTTATGACTAAAACTTCAAAAACAAGAAAATCCAATGAATATTTGGTAGAATTTGGGACTTTTTCCAATCATAGGAAAACGTGGGGGATTTTATCAAAAACCTTAGCGTTAGGGCTTTAAACAAAAGACAATGGTTGGATAGATATAGGATCTTAGTTACATGGAGGCGAATTGGACGCTTTTGTATCGATTTCGATGATGGAGATATGACCTTTTTACATAAGAATGGCAAATTCTGGAGCTGCTGATTGGAAACATGTTTTGCACCAAGTTATTGTATAGTGGGTTGATGATTTATAAAACATGGTTAATCACAATGAAACTATAAGCTTTACCTCCTTTGGGATTCACTGTAAAATCTATTATATAATAGGATTTTATGCCGAAACCGTAAACAAGTAAAAATTTAGTTAACATTCTGTTTTGAGTTATAGTTAGTAAAAATCCATTTCCCGTGGATTGGTAAATGGTATGATTGATTGGCTTAAAGTTCTGTAAACTAGACTCAAGGACCTTTCTAGGGATGAAAACCTCATGTTCATATCTTTTACGGATTAGGAGATATGGATCCATGAAAACTAGTCAAATCAGAATGTAGAGTTTTACGTCTTTTGTTGAGACATAAAACGTATAGATACGCATAAGCGAAACAAAAATTAATATATAAAACTTAGTAGATGTTTAATTACCTACAAGACCAGATTAGGAGTCATATTTTGCGTAGTATAAATGCCTGGTTAAGTCTTGGTGCAATATTGTTTCTGTTTCGAATTCTTTAACTAGTATTGTTTAACTATTCTATTATAATGATATCATATATCATTCTAAGTCGCGACTTGCTCTATAGGTCTCGACTAATATTTGGAGTCATCTTCTCATTGATGGTCTTCTTCTTTCGATCATCACTTACGGTGATTCATAGCCCCAACCTTTTCCATTTTAATGGTTTTCTTAAACTATTTTTGGGGTGAGAATACATGCTTGTTTTACCGAATAACTTATCGGTTACTACTACATAAGCGTTACATGAATGTTTTTACTAAAGCTTTTGCTTATCTACCACATATTTCAAATACAATGTTTGATACATGCTTGTTTTTACAATAACTTATCCGGTTATACTACATAAGCGTTTACATGAATTATTTTACTAAAGCTTTGCTTAACTACACATATTTCTATACATGTTTGATACATGCTTGTTTTAAAAACTCAGACGACAAGAAAAACTTTATGATATGTTGGACCCAAATATTAGGGTCAATTGCATGAGTAGTTATTGCCAAAGACCCCTACATCATTACTGTTAATTGCCTTTAATGGGGTAAGCGCAAGTACAAAATATATAATCTATTGGGTTTAGACAGCCCAGTCCTGGGTGGTAATGAATGAATCGAATCCTTTCGAGCACCCAGTTAACGGACAATTTGTATTTAGAAGTTAGGTATAAGGCAATAATACCTAGTTATAGGGCAACATGAATTACATACAAGATATGTGTTAACGTCAAGGCTTCGGTGTCATGAGCTCAATGCAATCAAGATTTATACATTGTATTCGTTGCAATGTATTCTGTTGAATTATACTTTGAAATACTGTCGCTGGCTGATCTTAAACCTTGTGGTCCACTATTGAACATTACTTGATTTATTGAAACATTACTTGGATTTCGATAACAATTCTTCTAAATGTTGTAACGCTACTTTTCTTACAGAAATATTTCTTGAACTATTTCAATACTGCTTTTACTTAAACCTATGAATTCACCAACATTATTGTTGACGTTTTTGCATGTATTTTCTAAGGTTATTATATTGCTAGCTGAGCATTGGGAGCATTTGAGTCGCGTGGATATCAAAACTTAAAGGACTCGGTTTTCTTCACATTCGATAATCATTTATCTTTAAAATATACATTGAATCATGTTTGAACTCTTTTAACTTGGTGAAAAGGAAATTATTGGGACCTAAATTTACTCTGATTTGTTTAAATCGAATGTGACATTTTATTAAACGTCTCTTTTGAAGTCGTTTTCTATAACTTGTATTTTATACTATGAAGTAGCACCCCAATGTGGTATTCCGCTGCGTTGTGATTTTATGGGGGTGTTACAAAACCCAATAGATATACTCAAAGCATTCGTGCTTAAACAAATTAATTAACGGTTCATGATAATAGGGACTTCTTAGCAATAGGGTACT
>BQNB010117555.1:0-21152 GCA_026074375.1 Tanacetum coccineum
AGAAAAAGAGACACGTGTCATTATGATGTATTATGACGTCAAAGTGAGTAAATTAGAATTCAAAAACTTTTTGTTTTTTTAGGTATAACACATATAGATATACAATGATATGGGTATGTTTGGCATGCAAGATTATGAGAAGATTATGATTATTTTTTGAAAAAATAATCTATTTAAAATATAAGCTTTGTTTGGCCGAAGAACTTATAAGAGATTATAAAAATATAATCTTTCATAATCTCTTAAAATCACATGCTACTTCATGTAGCTTATAATAATAATCTCTTTTCATAATCTCCATCTCCATCTCCATCTACAGCTTCATCTTCAGTTCCAGCAACAGTTACTTTTGCCAAACATACCTTATATATAAAACATTTACCCCTTTTTGTTGAATGTTGAATTTTAAGAAAAAGTTGTTTTACTAAATTACCCTCATTACTTAAACAATAACTCATGCATGACAAGTTTGAAAACGTATATTTATTAGTTTCTAAATTAAACATTGATACAAATTAAACACTATAACCAATGTTTTAAAACCGGGTTGACCATTTCGGTTAAACCGGTTGACCCGTGAACCGGCTCGGATACCGGGCCGGATGTGACCGGGCTTTTGCTTATTTGAGAACCGAATTAAACCGCCGGTTTTTTATTAACCCGGGTTGACCTGAGTTGATAAACTCGACCGGATCATGACTTTTTTTTTAAATCTAATACTCTAATTAAAACATTTTAATCTTTATTTTTGTTAAGCACAGACAATTTTAAATAATCACGGGAAACTCTTCTCATAAAGGATTTTCTTTTGAGGGGAGTTATTTTGGATACCCTCCCTTTTTTGGATACGAGGGGACTAATCTCAGCCCTCCATCTAAAATACATCAAATGCTAGGATTAAAATGATTTTTTGATTAAAAAAAACAAAAAAAGGCGGAGGGGTATTTACGTCATTTCCTCTCACACACCTACCACCCCCAATTCATCTCATCTAGATCTAGTTACGTATTCTCTTTCTCTCTCATCAAACACACACACTAAAAACACATAGTTTTACACCGATCAGAAGATACACACACTAAAACACACACACACAAATCAAAGATCATCCACGAAGCGCATTAAAAATGAAAGAAAAAGATGTCGGTGATGTTATTGAAAAACAAATCTTAACGATTAAGCTTAGAGCAGAAGATTCAAGTAAAAAGCTGATGAAATACAAGCTTAAAATTACTAATTCAGGTATAAAACACTTTATCTACATATTTTAATGTTTATAGAGTTTTTGATGAACATATAGTTAGCTGATGTTATACTGATAAGTAAGTTTTAGATAGAGTATGTTGATGTTATTAAGACTTTAATGAAGAAAATAAGTGATTAGAAGTTAAGTTTTCACTATTTAGAAAGAATTTGTTGATGATATTGTGATTTTAGAGACGAAATAATGGACTTGAAGTTAGTTTGAATAAGTAAAAGCACGAATAAGCTTTTGCTGAAGGTGTATGCTAAGCATAAGGCGAGGCCGAAGGCTTATTCTACGTTAAACAGGTATATGACATGTTAGTGAAAAATCATATATGATAAGTTGCCAAAACAAACTATAAAAACTTATGTAATGTATCATACATGATATAAGTTAGGTTTTAAGCATTTATAATATATCATATATGATAATGTGTCTGAAAATAAAATAAAATCTTTTTATTTGTGTAGAGAAAGCTGTTTTCAAGGCATTTTGAAGAATTCAATCATCTTAAGGCAAGAGAAGTGAACATTAAGAAACAACAATCATCAGACCAAAGTGAGCTACAAAAAGACAATGCAACAGTGTGTGGAATTTTCTTAATGATGCATATGGAAATCTACAACGGAGAGATTGCCAAGAACGGAGTGTAGGGTTTGCAAAGACGCACACGAAAAAAAATGTGATCTCCATTTATTTTCTATAGAAGATTTTGTAAACCATCTGAAACTAGTACAATGTCTTGCGGATTTGATTTTGAATATTATGTCTATTTTGTTTAAGTTTTATGCACACATTCATAATCACTCGTAAAAATAGCATTAGAACAGGAACACATGTTATCATTGTTTAAACATAAAGTATGATAGTTGATAAATTAGTGATGATTATGTTATATCATATGCGATTTATGAAAGAAATCACATATGATACTTTATTACCAAATTGTAAAATACAAATATCACATATAATAATTCAAATGTAAAAGAAATTGATGTAAAATCATATATGATTTCCTAGAATATCACATATATGATATATAATAGAATCACATTCATGTAAGATCAAAACAACAAAATTCAAGTGAAAAAAGAATTATAATACTTGTTCATATAACAATCAAACATAAAAGAGTACTTTTTAAACAACAATTTCTTCTTGAACAACAACTTAATGTTGAATCACGACTTGTTCTTGATCTTCAAACCTCTTAGGGCACCTCCTATTCTTGTGATCAAAACTTCCACATAATAAACAAGCATTCATGTTCTTCAATTCTGAAAATCTAAAATGAATATAAAAAAATAAATAAACTGTTTTTTGGAAAAATAAAATGTCATATATGATAATCACATGTCATATATATATGACAAAGCAATATCATATATGATATACATATGAAAAGTATCATATATGATATATCAAACACGTTAACCAAAAGCTACTTAAAACTGCTTAATGATAACTGATAAGCTAAATACACCTTAATTCAGCTTATATCAACAAATTAATCTAATAGAGCTTATTCATAACATAAAAATAGCTAATAATAAAACTTATTAACACTAGCAACATAAATAAGCTAATAAGATAGCTTGTAATTCATCAAAATAAGCTAATAAGCTAGCTTATAATCTCATCAAAATCTGCTAATAAGCTAGCTCTTAGGCACCTCCTCTTGGTTTGTGATAAACTTTCACCTATGAACAAGCATTTCCTGTTCTTTCAATTCAAAAAAATATAAAAGAATAAATAAATTAATTTTTGAAATAATAAAATATCATATATGATAATCACATGCCATAAACATATGACAAAGCAATAACATATATGATATCATATATGATATACGTATGAAAAGTATCATATATGATATATCAAACACGTTAACCAAAAGCTACTTAAAAATTTAAAACTGCTTGTTGCTAACCTGGTAAGCCTAATACAAAACCTTAATTTCGCTTATATCAACAAATTAATCTAATAGAGCTTCAAAACATAAAAATAGCTAATAATAAAGCTTATTAACATAGCAAAACAAAAATAAGCTAATAAGATAGCTTATAATTCATCAAAATAAGCTAATAAGCTAGCTTACAATTCAACAAAATAAATACAGATGATGATGATTAATAAACTTATTTATATAAATCACCTAATAAGTTAGTTTATCACTAGCAACAATTGACTCAGATCATTCGTTCAAAAATAACTGATTATAAGCTCATAAAATCGAACGATGATAAATAAATAAGCTTATTCAAATCAAATAAGCTAAAACAAAAACAGATCTGAACCTGATGTTAATTAACTGAAGAAGGAGATGATCGATTCAAAATAAGATAATGGATTGAAGATCGATCGATTAGTTGTTTGTGTTGATATTAGTTGTGGAGCGATGTGTAGAGAGAGAAAAAAAAAGTATCTGGAAAACAGACGATTATGTGGTGTATATGAGATTTTTTAACAATATATATATATAATGTAATCATTCCAAAAAGCCTTAATCCATTTCACAATAATGAAGCTAATACCAATAAGCAAAATAAAGATAGAAAAGAGATAAGGAAAGTGAAAGATTATTAGAGAGAATAAGATGGCAGATTAACACACACACACAAATTATGAAATGGAAACCAAACACACCCTCAGTCCATGTGTGAGAGATCTATTATACCCTTAGGAGCCAGGAAGTGGCTTTATGGGCTTTACTATCTAGGGCCGGGCTTGGCTTATTCATGGGCTTGAGCCCGAAACATGGACAAATCGATTACAATCCAAGGCCCCGTGTGAATCCCGACTAGCCAATTACTTAACAAGACTAGTTAACGACTAAATAAGACAGATAACATTCTTGTTCGGCTATATAAAATTAAGCTAACAAGCCCCCCATTTGAGGTCTCTTTCTTCCACACTCCACCGACCAACCGATGACGTTGAGATGTGACTTTTGAGCGTTAATGCTTTGCCTTGTTTTGTCTTGCTTGTTTGAAATGTGCTTTTTCATTCATGCTTTGTGATCTTGACTTGGAGCCTTATCTTTTTGCATTGAGTTTCTTGAGAATCTTTATCATGCATCATCTCCTTGACATTAATCACTTGATTTGACTTACTTGATCACTTGTCTCTTGACCAACATGCTCAATACTTGTTACATTCTTGATTTGAACACATGTGATTATAAGTCTTACATTCTCCCCCAATTGATGATTCTTTATTTGACTTTGAGGCTCTTTGATGGTGGGGAAGTTTAGAATCAACTATCTTGATGTTGAACGATTTGACTTTGAAAGCTTGAGTATGAGCATGTGGTTTAATAATCCGACATCACTGAATGAGTCTGCAACAACCTGCGTCTAAAAAACCTGAAATAAGACAGTAGCATAGTTAGCAATAAAAGATTAATATGCTTTGTCATTCTCTTAACTTTCGGTTCATTAACCGTTCGGTTTCCCGTTTTATAGTATAAATACTATACCTGTGATCAGGTAGATTCAAAGAATCTCCTTGACAGGAGTTTCCACCACCACCACCCTCCTCCAAATTTCCCAACAAAAGCAAAGCGTCCCCATTCCATTCCTCCCGAACTCCCAGAGGTCCATCGTCACACCAATACCATGTCCAAAGCTCAATAAGCGTAGGATCTTTGCATAACACAGATGCTATTAGATTCACCAAGCTTGCCTAGTTCTCATTACCTTGAACGTCACAAGCAACAACACGGTAAGAGTGAATCAGATAGTTACGATCTTCTGGATTAAGTTCGTCAATTCATTTACTGGACCAACAAAGATATCCAGTTATCACAAGCCTCGATTCATGCATAGAATCTGCAAAAGTCACTACCAAAGCTTGTTTTAGATGTTAGCTCAAGCAAGGATTTTCCATCTTCACTGTGAATACTTAAGTATCACTCGGATGTTCTGGCAAGATCTCAAGGATAATGCGTAGGACTCTTTGTTACAACTTGTGAACTTTGTGGTGTTCAACAAGTGTATTTTGACATTGTGTCCTAATGAGATTTATAATTTGATCTCTTCTTGGCTCTAGACTCGATTTGTGCACTTTTGGTTTTAGTAATCGGAGGCTGGAGCAGACTGCCACCTATTCAATATCAACAATCTCGGAGTGAGATGTCAATAGATAACGTGTGTATCTCCGTGACAGATGAGACAAGTTTCTTTTGAGAGAAACCCGAATGGCTGGGAAGGGTTGTGCATTGCATCACTGGGTCCATGACGTCGTCTTCAATATCAACAATCATCATTGTGATTTTGATAGATTATGTATTGACCCGGTTTCTGCCTAAGTTGTTTGGAGGGCTGCTTTGTTTTCACCCTTTATCCATACATTTCTTTTTATTCTTCAACCCCTTCAATGCTTACCAAGACGTCATTAATAACACCTTGTTGTGATTGTTCCAGTGTTAGCTCAATCTTAGTCTGCATTTTTCCCTTTTACTCATTCATCTCCATTCATACCTAAGGACTGCTATTTCTAACTATGGAGTGTCCTTGGGTAGATCCCTCCGGTTCTGGTTGGATCGTAGGACTTATACCTAAGCTAACCACCTTATGACTTCAGAATCGTCGTGAAATTAATAGGTTGTTGGGTATAGAGATCGAACCATAAAACCATTTTCTGACATTGTTATTTTCAAATACTCCCCCTACACATGTGCTCCGAGATTCGAAATTGTTTAGCACATGAAGGAAAGAGTTGCACTTAGAGTCTTTAAGATCACATTCGTCTATAGCATATTTTAATCACATTTTCTCCCCTTATTTTAAATAATAAAACACTTAGTATTTGAAATACCAATTGATTAAAATTTGACATGAAAAATTCCATGGGGAGAAAAATTATACTATGATATTGCATGAATTCAGATTCCAACAGCTCCCCTTCAACAGTATATGTGGGATACCAATATTTATTGAAACTTGACATTGGAATGAAAAATTGATATGACACCACAAAATGTTGAAGACGGAGTGAGATGCCTTAGTGAACAATGTATATTTTTAATTGACATTAAGTTTCCACATTTTAATTTCACAAAATGTGTTTGGATACATAAAATTGACATTTATGAGATGTATCCGACACATTAAAAGGCTTTGTTTTAAAAAGCTCCCCCTCAGAAAATTATTCGAGGAAGGGAGTGTTGAACACACAATTTTAACAAATACCACTTTTTATGGAAAAAAGACCACAAATTGTATTGTAGACAATTTTGACATTGAAAGTTCTTTTTGAAAAAATGTGTTCAACGATTTTTAAAAACATGATAGAAGACTTCTCTTCTATTTTAGAGTAAGCGCACTGAAGCGTACACTTCCCTGTGACATTCGAGACCGAGTTATGCACTGAAATGTACATAAGTCATAGAGAAAAATTTAGAAATGACATGTTTTGAAAGCAGTTGAAACTCTCTCGTCGAACTTCTTTACACACCCGTGCAATATTAATCAAACATTTCATGGTACGTAAATGTTATCGAATTTCCAAGAGTACATGCGAGAAGATACATTTGGTATTTATGAAATTTCGATTTTGTATTTTGTTTATCTAGGTTTTATAATTTTTTGCCTATTTTTTGTATTGTTTTTATATTTTTGTATTTCTTTTTCAAAAAAAATTTTATAATCAAAAGAAAGCGAGAATAAAAATATTTACATAATTGATGTTTGATGGATCAAGCAGATTCAATTGCCAAACCTCCAGTTCATCTGGAGTCAAACATCACATACCCCGATTGTCGAGATCAAAGACTTAAACCTAATCTTCCGATAAAGCTTCGTGACCAAGTCACTAATGGTATTCAGTTTCCGACAAAGAATACAGTCAACAATACCCTTTCAACCTTTACCTTGTATGAGAGTGATATCTGACATCGAGTGGCTTCTGTCGGTATACGGGAATGCTGGATCCTGATTCACGAAATGCTATGGCTTTGCCTTTGAGTCACAATACAATAGGTATTTATCAAAGTGAAAGCCATAATCTGTGAGCGAGTTCTCAACATAGACTTATCGCAGCACGCAGATAATGACACATACACGGTCTTTCTGCTTAAGACCATTGAAGTGCCAGTCCTGCTTATTGTGATGACCGAGCTGACTAACTTATCACCACCTAGAAATTGTATGCCACCAGATGATCTCTACGTGAATCGAGACAGCCGCGTGATCCGAATCTGAAAAGCATTAGTTTTCGAAACACGGTGTCCTTCGGATACCAAGACCCATATTGATGGAGTCTTTTTTTAAGTATCGAAAGAATCGCGATTAAAACCCAGTGATATGTTTTCTCAGTCGTTTTTTTTTTTTGTTTTTTTTTTTTTTATTTATTTTTTTAGTTTTGTTTTTATATTTTTTTTTTTTTGTTTTTATTTTTTGTTTGTCTTTTTAATTTATTTGTTTTAATTGTTTGTTTTTTTTTTTTTTTTTTTTTTTTTTCAACATTTGTTTTTTTTTTTCCCTAACGCTTGATAGCGAGCACAATAACATTTTGCCATGCACCAATATCTGGTCTAACCTTGCTGTTAGTACATGAGTGCTCCGACCATACTACGATATTTCTTTTGGGGTCGGAATCCCGAAAGTACCACTCCATGTCACCATCAAGGTGTTTTTAGCCATTGGTGTACCAAGCTAACACACGAGGTCATACCAATGCTTTTTAAGTATCTCTTGGAGCATACTTAGCTTGGTTTATAAAGATACCGACGAGGGATTGGTGGAACTAGATATTCCTAAAAAGAATTTCAGCTCCCCCATCATAGACAAATCAAACTTGCTGTGTCAATAGTTTTCAAATCGTTTTGAAAGATTTTGGGTTCGTAAACCAAAAATTATTCATCAACTTAAATTGCACAAAACTAAGCAGTAGGTCTTCCCTGTTGTTATGAACAGAGTTGGATCAATAGAACCTTTGGAGAATCCGTTGGATACCAGGAAGTTGGAGAGTTCATCATACCACGCTCTTGGTGCTTGTTTGAGACCATATAATGCTTTCTTGAGACGGTAAACTTTGTCAGGGTGATATGGGTCAACAAAACCATCTGGTTGGTTTACGTACACTTCTTCCTTCAGAGGTCCGTAAAGAAATGCTGTTTTAACGTCCATTTGGTACACTGTAAATGATTTGTGTGCAGCATACGCAATGAACAGTCGTACAGCCTCCAACCGAGCAACAGGTGCAAATGACTCTTCGAAATCAATTCCTTCCTTTTGAGCATATCCCTTAGCCACAAGACGAGATTTGTTGCGAATGATAGTATTTTCCTCATCACGTTTGTTTTTCCAGAGCCACTTTAAGTTAATGACATTTTTGCAAAGTGGTCTGTCGACTAATTCCCATACATCTAGTCGATCAAACTGATGAAGTTCTTCCTGCATTGATTCAATCCATGCAGAATCAGCCATGGCTTCTTTGATGTTCTTTTGCTTTCGTTCGACTCACAGAAAGTGCGAACATACACATCTCGCCATCTGTATACTAGCTGACGGACTTTGTTCTAACTGATTGAGAAGGATTTCCAATGACTTGTTCTAATGGATGATCTTTTGTCCAACGTTGTGCAGAAGGATGGTGTTGATAGAAAGTATGCATGTTTGACGACTCAACATGACGAGACGATGTCTCCCCTTGATCTTGTACCGGTGTACTGAAGATGTTGATAAATTCATCGTCATCAAATTGTGCATTTTCTGTATTGGTTTCTGCTTGATGAATGTTCTCAGGTGCAGTGACAGTTGGTACTATGAGTTGGAGTTGGGATGGTTGAATGTAATGTTTTAATGGCATTTATCTCAACATCGTATTTGTTTCTGTATGAAGTGTGAGTTGTGTTTATGTGTTGACGTTTATCGGGATAATCACACATGAACACACGAAGACTTTGACAAACATGAGAGTTCCATTGAGTAAATCACTGAACATCGGGCTATAAAGCAATTACCACTCATTGACGTTGTTGCTGTCTCATGCAACTTGAGGAACATTTTCTTGACATTTGTAGGACCGGCGGACTTAAACCGTCCATTTTCAAGTACCATATGTTGTACATATGTTGGGAGCGGGGTCAAACTGACATGATCTGACTCAGTGAGCAATTCGTCAAAGTTAACAAGAATTGTTTCAACAATCATTCTTGTTCTCTGTTAAATATACTGTAAGACCTTTGACTGAGTAAAATAGCCAACAAAAATACATTCATCTACCTTTTTCCTTCAATTTATCAAGATTTTCACCATCACTGATGATTGTACATAGAGAACCAAAGATTGAAAGAACTTGACTGACGGATTCCCCGGGCATTGATATATGAATAAGGTGTTTTTCTCATGTCGAGGAATTTATAATAGAAGCGGAATTTTTCGAGTAAAACATGCTTGTTGCAATTGCTTCAGCCCAGAAAAACAGAGGAACTTTAGCGGCGCTTAGCATAGTACGAGAGCCTCAACAGAGTACGGTTTTCGTCCATTCGACAACGACGCACGTTTTGTTCAGGTGTCGAGCAGTTACTTTCGTGTCTTATTCCCTCTATTGCAAAGTATGCATGAAGAGATTTATTAAGAAATTCCGTGCCTTTTCAGTTCTAACTGTTGACAACTTGAGCATGAGGGATCCTCTTTGGACAGTGTGAGGAAATCAATGAGAACTCCAGGTTTTTCGTCATTGGACCGCAAGAAGTGGAGTCCAAGTATATCGGGGAGAAGTCATCAACAATGAACAAGAAACATATATCTTTCCATTAATGCATCTACTACGCATTGGACCACATAATTCCATGTGTAAAGTTGTAACCGTCTTTTAGAGCTCGGGGTAGTCTTAGTGTAAAAGACTTTCTTTTGGCTTTCCCCAGCCTCACAAGAAGAACACAATGATCTTTGACGAATTTCAGCTTTGGAAGGCATTCACAACATTATTCTTTGAAAGCAAGTGATGGTTGTCGAAGTTTAAATGAATAGACACAGATTCCATAACCAACTAGAGAGATGTTGCTTTAACCATAAAGCAAATGGATTGGTGATAAGTAGCGTCTTGGAAGAGAAATGGAAACATAATCGTCCACGAGAACCTGTAAGAAGATCATTTCCCTTCAAATCACGGATGTAACAGGTAGACTTCCGAAAAGCAACTTCCAAATCCGCATCAACTAAATTGACCAACGTAGAAATAAATTGTGATTAAGGAAAGCCCTTCGACTAAATAAACCCTTAGATGGTAATCTGTTTCCTTGAACCAAATCCTCCCATAGCCATGAATTGGGTGCGATTTGTCATTCCAAAACTTCAACCGTAGCCCGAGAAATATTCTCCACAAAATTAGTTAGAAGCTGAGATATCGGTCATAGTGCTTTGAGACACCCAAGTCACGATGAAATAGTAACTATCTCGACGAGCTGCAAAAGAAATTAGAAAACAAAAAGGAGTATTGACACAGTGGAGCACCTATGAGTCTTATTGTTCCAAAATATTAGGCAGTTCTAGATGCATTTCCTAGAGGCATACAAACTTTTGGATTAACATTTCCTTTTTCAGACGTTAGGTTTCCATTTGTAACCAGAATGTGTATTCTTAGAGATACCACCAACTGCAATTCTTACAAACTTGCTCATAATAACTTCCAATTATGTTTTCTAGATTTCTTGACAGTTGGAGTCTGTTGCAGCGGGTTTTCTTACTGGATGTTGACAATTTGTTCACATCATCTTGGGTTCTGTAGGTCCCTAACGGCACAGCCACTTTGTTGTCTATTATCTAGAATTCACGCATTTAAATAATGAAGAACACACTAAATCATGATGTCATTCAGCACACACTTCCACAATTAACACATACAAAGTTAACACTCGAGGTCTAAGCATTCCACATACTGTCATTACAACGCAGGTTTTAACAGACGTTTTATTAATTGAAAAACGTTAAACACTTCTACGTGGTCTCAACTTCTTGCTTCTTCCCTTGACTATTGTTAACATGACTCTATCGTCCAAGATATTTGCACTTAACTGTGTCTGCTAACACCTAGTATTGGGAATTACTCCTTAGAGAAGAACATACGTTGTTAGGTTTTCCTAATGTCTTGATGCAACTGAGGTGTTCTAGTTTGATTAGGCTTTGTGTGCACTTTATACATTCCGGTGCGATCACAGTTGTGTATCTTGAACAATTGGCAACCTTATTCTGAGGCAAAATCTGTGCAGTATGGTTTTGAAAAAAATTTTCCCCCATTAGAACACATTTTGTGTGGTAACTGGCTTTTTGACTTTGAGAAATCTTTCTTAGCAAGAGAATCTTGAAAATTAGCTGTTTACCCTAAATGGATTGTCTTTGACTTTTAAAAGCATTCGGTTGTCGAATAACCGATGATTTTTCAAACTTAGTTTCCACAGATTTTCCTTTTATCTTTTCTATGAGTTTCTTTCAACTCACTTATTGCAATTCCTTTGTCTTGTAATTGAGCTTTATCAAGTACTTGATCAATCTATTCCAAAATTACTGTTATACGTCTTTTCTCTGAATTACGTTTGACTCTAATCTATATATTGTTCTTATTGAAAGATTTGATATCTTGTCTCTTATATTAATCTTTTCTTATTACAATGTTGTAAATCAAGTTCAAGATTAATCGCATGTTTCAGGAAGAGATTCAAAATTCTTTGACATTGTTTTACTCTTTGAAAGCACTTTTCAAGACGTTCACGACTTTTCCAAGGTTTTCTTCTTCCGTAACCAACATTGCAAATCAGTGAATTCATCTAAGTTCTGTGTATATTCCAAGTATCGCATTCATGTAGACCAGCATAGTAATATTCCGCTGATAGCACGGTCGATTTCATTCAAAAAACCACTGTGTTTTTGAGTTTCCATTTGAGACTTAAGAATTATGCTACCTCATCTTCGAAGAGAATTAACATATTTCAAATCAGCAAACCATATCCTCTTTCAAACACAACCGTGAAGTCTTTCTAAATCCACATGTGATTTATAATTTTTGGGGGCCAAAATTTTCCTTCTATTTTGTTTTGAATGCAAGGGATCGATGTTACCAAAATAAGTTCTTTGGCGATGTTTGTTTGCAAACGTCCAACTCCATCAAAAATCGTGCCAAAAAACACTTTTTTTAATCTAGAAAAGTTCTTCTTAGAAGCTTTGAACACATTTTATCCCAGGAATGGATTCACAATTCGGTTTCTCTAACAAAGTTGGTTGTATACGAAAAGACTCTTTGAAAATTCATTATTAGTAGATGATTGACTAATCGTAGACATTATTTGGAAAATGTGATTGCGCAGACATTGTCCCGTTGTTGACCGAAACAAATCAAATAGATTATACCAATAGGAGCATAATCAAACGGTCTGATTCGATTCGCTTAATTTTGATCGACGTTCTTTGTCAAATACGAATCTTTCGTCAGAATCAGGGGCTAAACATTAACGCAAGGATTATCATTGTAGCAACCAAAACATACAGACAGGATTCGCTTCTTTGAGCTTGTCTTGAGGAACTCAGGTTATTGCAAAACTCGTTTTTTTTTTTAGCAATTGACGATTAAGACATATTCATTGTTTGAACAGATTGCCAGTTTTATAAACAATAACAATCAAAACCATGACTTTTGTTTTTTTTTTTTTGTCTAAAGCAGATGACTTTATCAATCCCTTGTCCCAACGATTTTGGTAAAGCTTAATCTGAGCCTCTTTTGCTTGTGACATTATGGAGATGGTTTCTTGATGTGCACAAAGCTCCTTTTTCATATTCAAAATCGTTTGATTTAAATCATTTTATTTGTGTTGAGTAAATGCCATTAGATGATTTTAGCAAAATCGTTTTGTAACATTAAATCCCTTTAGCTTTTGCACACTCCAATTTCCACCTTGAACAGCTTAATCACACTTATACTTTATCAAGTTCGCTTTGGAACTTCTTAAGGTCGTTAAACATTAACTGATTATCTTGGAGACAGTTTTTCATTTTTCCTTCTTTGAAATGGTATTTTGATGATTCTAAACATTTATTTTTAGTTTTCGAAAACTTCAATTTTCCACCTTTCAATTCATCAACGAACACCTTGTTTGAGATCCAAAAATTTATTCGTTTTTGCTGTCATCAATTTCAATTTTTAGTTTCTGAATTAAAAGAGCAAGCAAAACACGTTCATGATCAAGATGCATCAGGTTCATCCATGGTCATCCTGACTTCCTATCATAACACTATATCCAAGAATCAATAGGGATATTGGAGTCACCGTTGTTTCCGTCAGATTATATGTCATTACTAGATTCATTTGCAGACAAGATGTACATATTTCATGGGCAAACACATTTATAGTTTGTCATTATTGTTTTGCACTTATGCATTTGCTCAAACATCAAAGAATGGTCCAGAAGTGTCCCAAACTGAATCTGGAGTAACCACTGAAGTTGTGGCCTGTACATATAATGTGCTTCCAATTCCTGTTCTATCGGACATCACCATAGTATCATCCTTCCAATCAGCTTGTTCTGCATTCAAACGAATCCCCAGCTTCCCTCTTGTATACTCAATAACATCCTATCCTTTGATAAAGCTTGTCAACTTTTTATTCGTTTCGGTTTTCTGACATTACCCTTGAAACATGCCCATATCCTTGCAGAGTTGTAACACTGAATCCCAACTTCTGGCACTAACCGGCGTACCAACAATTTTCCCTGCCCGCACAACATTAATTGCCCTCTGAATTATCATACCCAGTTCCTCTGTTAGTTCTGGAGAATTATCTTGATTAGCTTCGACATGGTGATTGATGATGATTCGCAGGTTGTGTTGGTAGTTTGTAGATCTTCTTGAACGAGAAGAAATTAAAGCCAATGAGTTTGTCAATCTCCTTTTCCTTTGACATATCCTCCCTCATCTTCAGTAACCGTAAGCATGTTCTGAATAAAAAAAAACATAAGTAGGAGCAGAAGTTTGTAACAATTGCTTTTTTCCTCTGTTTTCCTGGTAAACTGTTGCTCTGGTGGAGAATAATGGAGTGTTTTGAGTAGGGATGGTTTTTGGAGGATGGTAAAACTGGTTGTTGTTGAGCAACAAGTGCACATGGATTAGCAGTACGCCTAGGTCTTTCAGTTCGTACTCATTGACTTCATGTCTGGTGTTTGCTTCAGAATGTCATAAAGCTTGTGATAGTAGAACATTCTTCAGCTCTTGACTCTGCATAACAATTCACAAACACTTGCATTCCAGGTTGTAGTTGAAGTAATAACTGTACATTGACCTGATGATTAGTAACATAACACTTATTACGGACTAACTCAATCTCATCTTGTAAACCGTGAGAAATAAGATTCAAGTGATTCACCATTCCCGTGATGTGAATTTTCTCAAACTTCCCAATATAAATTGTTTCACAAGATCTTGAACATTAATTGATTCACCTTGTTTCAAACCTTTCAATGGCTTTCCCACATTTTCACATGCATTCGACAAGCATCAGAACTGTGGAGTAGATATCTTATCTATCCCTGACCAGAAGGATCGAACGGCTTCAAGCTTCAGCATTCATTTATCTCGTATTCTTGTGAAAACATTCTTATAGTTCTCCATAAACCTCTTAATAGGTAGTTTCAGAACTTCCTTCAGCAACTGGAACGGTTTCTCAGTCCCATTGATATATGTTAATGGAGGATTTTGTAGACTTATAAGTGGATTATTCACGGTTTGGAATGGTGTCAATGTATCTCTCTGATTCTGATTTTTCCACTGAATGTAATTACCCACCATGCAAACATTGTGGAAAAAAAAACGATCATTGCTACCCCATCCTTGATAGCAATAAGTAGACATTCGCTGATAGAGTTTGCAAATTGGGTATTTGAATTTTGACATTGTGATGTTTGTGAATGGATACTTCGATCTTAAGAGGTAAAGTGTTTGATTTTGGAGTGAAATCAATTATCGTTCACACGGGATTTACAAATCTTGAGATTTAAACCGAGATAAGAATCAATATCTTTCACGTGATTTTACCAAAATCAAAGAAAACACCGTGAATGAATTGATTTGGAATCAGCGAAAATTCAAAAAAACTGAAAAATGTCAATAAATCATGTGAAAACGATGTCTTTTGGCTTCGAAAAATCCTTAACACAGCTAAAGTGGTTACAGAAGCGAGATCCGCTCGGTTTTTCTCTTCGGATATGAGAGGTCCCACCACACAACTCAAAGGCCTAAAACGGACTTACGGATCAAAAGTTATGGCTGTTTTACTGAAACCCTTTCGTCACCTTCCAAATTTTTCAAAAAAATTTCCTCGATTGACAGATCGCTCGTATCGTTCACAGAGCTCGTATCGAACACCGCTCGTATCGATCACAGCTCGTATCGATCACGTTCGTATCGATCACGTTTCGTTCGATCCCGCGTGTTCGATCAAACGCTCAGTCGTTCGATCACGTTCGTTCGATCACGCTGGTTCGATCCCACTCGTTCGATCACGCTCGTTCGATCAAAACAGGAAAACCACTCGTTCGATCCAAAGAGGAAAACACTCGTTCGATCAAACAAAAAATGTCACTAGTTCGATCAAAACAGGAAAACCACTCGTTCGATGATCTTGTTCGATCAACAAAGAAAGCTACTAGTTCGATGGTCTTGTTCGAATGGTGCTTGTTCGATGATGCTTGTTCGATAAGATCTTGTTCGAATCAACAAAATGACACTCGTCGAACCAAAACAATAAACACTCGTTCGAACCCCGCGCTATGAACACATCGTTCGATCGAAGATCCAAACTAAGATGAAGCTCGTTCGATTGAGACACCACGACTAAAACGCGTATATGCCAAGAAACAAATTCGTGCCACTTTGCTTACTAAAAAAAACACGAAACTAAGCTTACAATCTCACGAAACAATATCCACCTAATCAAACCTAACAATATCAACTAAACCAACACCCTTTTAGGCGAATGATACCAAATGTTATCCCAAAAGCTTAATCCATTTTCACAACAATAAGATATACCAATAAGCAAAATAAGATAGAAAAGAGATAAGGAAAGTGAAAGATTATTAGAGAGAAATAAGATGGAAGATTACACACACACACAAATTATGAAATGGTAACCAACACCCTCTCCATGTGTGGAGAGGGTTCTATTTATACCCTTGAGCCATGAGTGGCTTATGGGCTTTCTAACTTGGGCCGGGCTTGGCTATTCTTGGGCTTTGAGCCCGAAACATGGACAATATTAGATTACAATCCAAGCCCGTTGAACCCGACAGCCTATTACTTAACAAAGCACAAGTTACGACTATAAACCGATAAACATCTGTTCGACTTATATAAAATTAAGGCTAAACATAATTAATTATATATATATAGTAAAAAATTACATCTCTATGTAAATTAACAATTTATCTCATCCAGTGTATGAGAAGAAAATGGAAGGTGGAGAATAGTCCCCCAGTAATTTACAAAATGTTTGATATCCAAATGAACTTAAATCAAATACTAAATGTCCTAAACAATAACAATGATACATGTCTTATGATTTCATTTTCGCTGATAAAACAATAATTAACATGTCTAACTCATATAATAGAAGAAATAAACAAATAGAATCAACAATCATGGCAAAACCAGACAGTTACATGTCATGAATCCATTGAACGGGGCGGCCACATTATATCAATTTATATTGTCTTACGGAGTCACGTTTAAATCCTATGTGTTGTCGTCATACTAGAGAAGAAAACGAGAGCCCTTTATTATGAAACAAACAACTCTAAATCCCGAAAGCAAAGATGAGATCAGCAATGACAAAAAACAAGCACATCCCAATGCCAATGCAATGTCTGATTGGATGCAAAACGCGTTATTATCCGTACATGTGCCAACTTCTGTTAGTTGTTTGACTAGCTCAGTCCCAACTGATCCAGCAGACAACAACAAGTAACACACACCTTAGACAACAACGTTTTGTTTTTCTCAAGATGTGTGAAACTTTTTCCAAAAAAATGCATCCAATTTGTATAAAAATCGAACTGAACATAGACCGAAATCAGACTCAGACCATTAGACCACACATGGAAAATAGTGTGAAACCTCGATAAATTTCCTAAACATAAGCTACTATTTCAAAGAGTGAATAGAATGCTACGATCGTATTTGTAGCAACAATGAAGCTGTAAATGAGTTTTATTATTCACTAGATGATAGCTTAAGAATTAGTGTTATTGTAACAATCCGTTATTTCAGGTCATTTCCCGACTCAATTATTACCATTATTTATTTTTAGAGTTTTACACGTTCGCTTTTAATTATTATCGTATAGTTAAATCGCGTAAACTAAAAATCAACATTCAATGTAAACGGGCACCAAGCAAATAAAAGTTTACGTCAAGCAAGTGTTATATAATTATTATGAGAATAATTATTAACTTTTCATATTTTATTTTTATCGGTTACGTAAAACGTTTACGTTTTGCAATAAAATACATTTAGGCATACCCGAAAATACCTACACCTATTTATACTACAGCAAATACCCACTATTATACCCAATATAAAAAAATTAACTCACTTTATTACTAGTTAACCAATGGGACCGGTTATACATTACATAAACACTTAATACATTTCAAACTCACTAGTAAACCTTCTTAACCACACCTAGGACCAAGAGTACACTTACACAACACATGTTACTAGAAACTGTCTAATCTTAGTACCCTAAAACCCATCCTATTCATCCATTATGTATGGATAGGAGGAGAGCACCTTACATTTTCTTACAATGTGTTCCATTAACCATACTTCCTAACCCTGATTAGTTTAAGGTAAATGCACTAACTAGTTACTACATAAGGAAGGTCCCATGATCAATTAACTCACATACTCTCTCATTCACTAGAAAATTTCATAAAGACTCTCTCCCAACAACAAGGAAACCCACAGCTCAATTATACAAACTAGGGTTTCTTATAAATTTTCATACTAAAGTATTTAAAGTGTTCGAGCATTGACATTAATTATATCTAAGATCATTCAAGAGTATTGGAAGCTTGGGTTGTGGTTTAACAAGAAGTATACAAGAAAATAAGTACTGTTTTTCTCATGTAGTGTGTTGATCTGGTTTAGATTTCTAAGGTTTAGCTTAAGTGTAAAGCTTGTGGTTTATTCATATCCTACTACACAACTTCTAAGGGTCTATTTTAAGCTTTAACATTTCCATTCATTCATTTACATGTTTATGATACAGAATAATTATTAATCACCACCTAAGTATTTTTATGATTTATAAAAAAATAACAAGTTCATATATGGTTCGAATTTTATTATATATGAATGAAATAATATACTTAAAAAGAAGTACAACACTTAATATAAGACTAATTAATTTTATGTTTTATGTTATAAATTAATTTGTTGTTGAAAGTTTTATTTAACAAAGTTGATGTATAAATAATTATGAGGACTCTTTATCATGACAAACACTATGGGCTATTTATAGGACATAAAATAATAAGACTTAATGGTAGATAGTATGTTAAAAGATTGTACAAGATTTCGTCAAAAAAATGGATTTATAAAACCAAAAAAATAAAACAAAAACAACCCACTGTTTTGAATACCTTACTGTAGAATTCGAAAAAAGTATCATTATATTTTACTAAATTAGTTACACAATAAAGATCGTAGCATATAAAGAAACTTGAAAACAACTATAAAACGAAAAAAACTACGACATTTGCAAGTTTATGATAATTAAATGTTGTAAAAGTGTTTTTAATAAAAGTTATTTTTATAAAAATATCCACTTTTTAGAACTAGTAAAATAATGAAAATATTTTATAATGATAGTACTTGTCATGTAGAATCCAAAGCTGTAATAAACTCAAAAAACAGAATTAAAAAAAACGAATGAGTTACGAGTTTTTGCAAGATTTAAGTTTATAAAAAAATTTTTTAAAAACTGTTTTGACTTTATTTAGTTGACCCATATATAAATATATAATATATATATATAATAAATTCCAGAAAGCATTTATTAACATAGTTTTATCACGTCACGATGCCATAAATGTAAAGAACAAGACGAAATCGGAATTAAAATGAATGAAGTATGCTTTTTGCAACTTTTAAACAAATAATTACAATAAATTAGTTTTTAAAAAAATTTTACAAATAAAAAAAAATAGTAAAAGTTACTGTTCATCAGTAGCTAAAATATTATAAATATAATATTTTGATAGATTTTCTTAATACGAAACCGTAGACTTAAGAAACGTATAAAACGGAGTTAAAATAATAAAGATATAAGGTTTATAAAACCATATGCACTATTTTTATAAAATCAATTAAGCTAATTATATAAATATCATTAAATAATCAATAACAATCATAGAATACATATATATATTAACAAATAAACAATATTTGTCAAAGATTACGATTTTATTTTACAAATACAAATACTTATACCTATACTTAACAAAGTACGATTTAATTATTATTTCAACATTTAAATTAAACAAGAACTATTAGGTGGTGGTGTAACTATATAGCATGTGATATTTTATTTATATAAATAAAGACATATACTCATACGGCAAAAAATCAATTAGGTTGCATTCGGATTTCCCGAGACGATTTACATACTTGATTTATATAATCAACACATTCACTTGAAGTGAGTTCATAGCCCTGCTTTTATACAATTACAACGATTTACAACTTTAGGGTGAGAAACATGCATTGTTTTACGATTGGACGCAAGTACACTTTTATACAAAGTACGAGTTTGCCTAAGTAGCTATAAGCCACTATACCTATGAATAATGAACTGTTAATTACTAGATTGTAAGCACGGATGTTATGAATAGATCTATTTGGGATTGACATCCCTGTTTGGGTGAGTAGCGCTCACTAGTTTTGGAGGTACCGAAATGACTAATGTATACCATGTCAGAACGATTTGGATGTTGCGGGTTAAACATCTACACGGGCACATTATTTGCATTAAATTGCATACATATATGTTGTAGCTTCAGTGTCATGAGCTTAGTGCATTTCGTAATTACTTTTGTGATATTGTATTCGTTACTTATCATATACATGGAAATCTTGCAGTCCTGCTTTATACATAACTTAAACCTGTGAATTCACCAACTTTATGTTGACGTTTTAAAGCATGTTTTTCTCAAGTCAATAAGGTACAAGACAAGGATACATTGGTGGTCATTATTTTGGATGTCATTGCATAAAGATTTAGAAGCATTACATTTTGGGAATATTTGTTATGTTTTAAAATCTTTACTTTTACAAGTAAACATGTTAAGCCTTGAGCTTTTGTAAAAAACAAGTTTATTAAATTCAGTGTATCATTTTTAAACGACTCATTTAGAGGTCGTTCTCATATCTTGTGCTATTGATCTATGAAGTAACACTCTCAGACCCATATTCCGCTGTGACTCTATTTGGAGGTGTTACAATTGTTATGCATGACTCTATCTTCTAATTGATTGCTCTTAAGCTTTGGTCTGGTAACATTCGTAGTGGGAATTACTCCTATAGAGAAAGACACGCATTTGTTAGTTTTCCTAATGTCTTGAGGAAACTATGTTGTTCTAGTCTGATTAGGCATTGTGTGCACTTTGTATATTCCAGGTGCAATCACATTTGTGTTCTTTTGAACTGTATTCAAATTCTAAGGCAAAATATGTGCGGTGACTGGTTTTGAAAAATCATTGGACACATTATTTGTGGTAACCGCCTTTAACTTTAAAAAATCTTTCTTTGCAAGAGAATCTAAAAAAGTAGCCGGTTTACCTAAAACTGACTGTCTTTGACTTTAAAAAGCATTCGATTGTCGAATAACTGATGGTTTTTCAAAGTTAGTTTCCACA
>BQNB010117556.1:0-21152 GCA_026074375.1 Tanacetum coccineum
AAAATCCTTTCATCTCCTCATCATATCATCTCTCTCTCACACACACATAGCTATGAACTCTCAACGTGAACTAAACCCTTTTGCACCACCTTTCTACACATCAAGATTCAACCACCATCATGCAAGCATAACTAATCGTACCAACAAGTGGTCCGTACACTTTCCGGTAGCAACTGGACCAAGAAGCCGTGATGAGGACAAGGAAGTAGATTATGAAATTCTTGACAAGAAGTATCCAATCATTGACTGGAAGACTGAGAATCTTGGCACTAAACCACAGTTTGATGAATCTAAAAGATCAGAAGAGATTAATATGAATGTGGTAACAAGAAGTAATGGTCAAAAGAGATCCTTCAGCACATTGATGAGAGTGCGACTTAGATGCTGTATATAAACTTGTGATGAACATATATCAAGATAAGATTCCTGAAGGTTTTGATAAAGTTCTTTGGGGAGATTTGATAGTTATGTTCAATCCAGATGAACAAGATGAGTTTTGGAACTCACAACATGAATGGAAAGTAGTCAGTTGGAAGCTGCATAGTTCCTCAGGGGTACACACTTTGATGACTGATGAAGGATTAGTCGTTCACATGCTAATTGAGAAGAAGTATCCTTTGAAAAAGGAAATAGTGGTGCAAATGCTAAAGCTAAAATTAGAGTCTGAAGAAGAAAGTACTATGGCATTGGAATTGATACGATTTATCAAGAAGGTACTTGCTGATTTAGAATCTAAAGAAGAAGACTGATGGAAATGAGAAGGGATTGAGTGTTGGCTAACCACCACACAACAAATGGTTATCAATTCACCATGCTTAACAAGCATAAGAATTGGCTAGTCCACAAGCAAACGGCTTGAGGTAAAGACTTCTCAAATCCGTTTATGGTTTACAATTTACCAAAAATTGTAGGGTTCTCAACTCACCTTGCTTCTTGGTGAAGAGTTGGCTAGTCCAAACACAAACGGTATTTGGTAAAGACTAATCAAATCCGTTGATGGTTGACAGTTTACCAAAAACTGTATGGTAATTAACTCACCATATTCTTAGATGAAGAGTTATCTATCCCAGAGCAAACGGCTACTGGTAAAGGAACATCAAATCCGTTAATGGCTGGTAGTTTGCCAAAAACTACAAAGCCAACTTAGTTGGATTATAGGTACAAAGATGTTGCTGTGTAGCTGAAAAGATGTTGCTGAATTGCTGACAAGACAAGGATGCTGCTAAAGAAGGATAGAGTGTACAAGATTAAGAAATGATAAAGAATGTTTGGATACATCCTCTGTGCATTAAAAGAAGCTTAAAGAACAATCAAGTTCTTAAAGGAATGAAGAAACATGAAGTTAAAATAGTTTAACATTCATGTTTAAGGGAGGATTGTTAGGATTAATGTTTTCTTAACTTAGTACCGACAGTACAAATAGTTAGTACTGTCAGTTATACTTAGTACCGACAGTACAAAATAGTTAGTACTGTTAGTTAGTTAGTACCGTTAGTAGAAAGTTAGTTAGTACCGTTGAGAAGATATTTAAAAGATATTTATGAGATATTTTAGAAAAAGATTTGTAAGCCTTTTAGGGTTATCCTTAGTATATAAAAGGATCACCTTTGGCATAGTTAGACACGTGTGTTGAAAGCACTACTTTTAACAAATTTTATACCTAAAAATCACAAATTTAAAAAGAAAATTTTAGGAAAAAGAATTAGAATTTTTTAACTATTTTTGAATTTTTTATGAATTTTTAAAGAAAAATGAATTACTAAAAATAAACTTTTTCTAAAAATTATTACTAAAATTCTATTTTTATTTTTCAAAAATACTAGAATGAAAAAGAAAATTATTACAAAAAGAATTAGAATTTTTCAACTATTTTTCTATTTTCTATGAATTTATTAAGAAAAAGAATTTACTAAAAACCTATTTTAATTTCTAGAAAATACAAATTTTATTGGAAAAATAAAGAAAAATGGTTTTTATCTACTTAAAATGTGAAGAAATCTAGTGGAATAAAAATGCCCAATTTTTATATAGCAATTGAACCCTAATTTTGCTAATTAAATCCTAACCCTAATTTTATTAAAACTAATTATGAAAATATTAAAACTATTTTATTATTCCTAAAAAGACAGGGTAGAAAATGCAAATAATGAAAGTAAAGGGTAGGCGGGGTAACTAATAGAAAATTACACTACAATGAAAACGGGTAACCCTTAACTATTGAGAATGTACCAATTAGACCCTACGATTTGGCTTATTTTGAGCTTATTTAAAAAAATGAGAATAAGCAAAAACTTAAAACTTCAAAGTTAAGCCTGAGCTTATACACTACAACTTTAATAAAAGCACTTTGAACTTTTGTCAACTAGATAGGCTAGAAAATTAGCTTCTAATTCTGTATAACAGAAACTATAGCTTTTCTTTAAAAATTCTAACTTTTCTAATTTTGGCTTATTTCTTGCTTATTTCTCAATGAAAATTAAAACTAAAAGATGCAATATGAATATTAAGATGTGTGCTAGGGATTTCTAAAAAGGAATAAGCTAAATGTAAACTAGATTATCAAGAGTTTTGATCCTAAAAAGTAAAAGTTCAAGCTTAATTCTGATATTAAGCAAATCCTAATAAGCTATCTAGTTTAAAACTAATTCCTAGAAGCTAAAATTTTGGAAATAAGCTAACCTAAGATTATAGAGGAAATCTAGATAAAAGGATTTTGGAAATATTAACTAGAAAATAGAAATTCAAAAGAAAATAAACAAGAAATCTCAACTGCTACTATACCACTTTTGCAGGCACTTATAAGCTAGACTAGAGCTTTAAAAATGAAACTTAAAAGATAACTTTTGTAGAGCTAATAGAGTACTATAAGATTGCTTAAATCTAATTTCTAACTCCTAATTACAATAGCTAAAAAGTGAGCTTAAAAATGATAAGCAATAAACAGTATTAACTGAGTTAACACTGTTTATGCTGATAAACTTGGTAAAACTTTTAAGTGCAGGCTAAAACTCTAGTTTAAAACTCTTATACTATCTAGCTATATGCTTCTAAGTTTACTCTAACCAAATTTGAATTCTAGAATACTTGTAAAACACTTAACTACAAATTCTTCTTAAACCTAAAACTGTCCTGGTGCTAGGATCAACTTTTTGAGCTATAAATTTTGAAAAACTACTAACTAATTCTCAAAACCTGTTTAAAACTTGAACATGTTAAAAACCTCAACTATGTAAAGTAAATTGACAGAATAATGTTGACTTTAAAGGTCAAAAACTGCTTAACCCAAACACTAGTTAACTCAAATTGCCCAAACTAAATTTTATCTAAAATCTATTTTAAAACTAAAACTGTTAAAACCTTATATCTACTTAGACTTATACTAACCTAATTAAGCTATGTAAGCACAAAAAGCTACAGCTTATTAAGAAGATTAAGCTAGTTACTCACCTAGCTTATTCTACTAATAATGACAGAATTAAAAGAAATAAAAACTAAATGGATTCTAGCTACAATTACTTAAAGACATTTGCATCTCTAAACTTAACTAAACAAGATTGAATAGGATTAAGCACAAACAGTCAAAGAAATAAGCAATTGGATTAAGCTATTTATATGCTGAAATCAAAAACTAGAAGCTAAAACCTTTGCACTTGTAGTCTCTGAACTCAAGCCACTCTTTCTGAGTGAGTGGCTTTAAAACACAAACCTAGTGGCACCTTGCCTCTAAACCAACAAGATTTAAGCTCAATAAGCTAAATTGAGCTTATAACTCCTCAATGCTTCCAAACTTGATCAATATTGAACTCAAATGAACATAGTTTGAACAATAAGAGACAAATACAGTATTTAGAAAGATTTTAACAAATTTTTAACAACTTTTGAACTTAAGAAAACAAAATAAGCTAAATTTAGCTTATTACAAGCTTATTGACTAAAACTTACTTATTACATATAAACTTCAAAATGAAAACAACTCAACTAGTTTTTATTGCTTAAGAAAAGAAAAGTACAAGATAAAGAACAAGTAGTACAATTGATTAAAAGCTTAATTGAAGTACAACTGAATTAAAAGTTTTAAAAACTTCACTCGAAAACATTGATACAGTCACTTAAGCTTAAAAGAAATTACAAAGAAAATTTTAACTAACTCCTCTAAAAAAAAACTAAAGAACTCACATACTGAAATACAATATCCTATTGATTAGGAGTAAGATGATATGAAGATTAGAGAATATCTTCAATCCTTCACAGCAGTTGGATCTTTGTCATTTTAGATTCTTAAACCGTTGATTTCTTTGGGTGATGTGTTCGGGACAATCAATGGGAGAACTGAGCTCACGTGTTGCAAGATGAGATGTGGAAGTGGAGAGGTGATTCAGGGAAATTGGGTTTATTGGGTGTTTTGGCGGGAAAATTAGTTGGAAGGTTGTTAGGGGAAAAGTTATACCGTGTATGAGTTTGAAAGTTTAGGGAAATTGCATAACTAGCCCCTCTGTTTCCTTTTTCCAAATGTAGTGTAAAAGTAACTTTGAAATTGACACTAATGGCCCTTGTACTTGCTATCTCCTTTTTCCCTTTAATAAACCAACTTTCTAACTTTGACATCTTTGGTCCTTGGACTTTCAAAACATCCAAATGAGCCCTTGAACTTTTGAAAACTTGTCATTATTGATCCTTTGACTTCAATTGGTTCTTCATTGACTTTCTTCTCTTGACTTTGACCTCTTTTGACTTATTTTGACTTTTTCCTTTTGTCAGGCTGATCCGGCTTTGATATCTTTCCTCATATCTCTTTTGATCACTTTTCTTTTCCGTTTCTTGTCGGTTTTTGCTTGTTTTTGCTCTTTTTGCCTTTAATATCCTTTCCTGCACATTAAGACACAAAAGCACACATATTTCCATCTTTTGGCATATTTTTGGCTTTTATTGGCAAAATCCTGGGTATTTTATATATACAATTTAACACTTATCAAAATTCCCCAAACTAAAGGATTGCCGTGTCCTCACGCAATTTTTATTAATCGTACACTTTGTAAACTAACAAGTTTCCAAAATGCCCTTGTTTTCACCTTTTATGAATCACCTTTTTTAAACAACTTAAGCTTTTTCTCAACATTTTATCTCATGGAAACACATTAATGGCAATCATTGCAATTTTGCAACTTTTAGGCTCATTGAAATAGGCTACTCCCGATTAATAGAGCACAAAAGAGGAAAATTCGTCTCCCTGACATTTCACTATACTAAACAAAGCTATTAAACATGATCATTTGTCTAATAAAAGTCCAAATGGTTAAGCTTCTTATACTACACTTGTGAACTTTTTTCACTCCCATAGAATAAATTAATTACAAGATGTGTGCACTCTTTTCAACTTACCATAGATCAATTATTATCATTATAGTTGAAATCCATCTAACTTTACACTTAAGCCTTGTGGGGCATAAAAGTTAAAAAACATAGATAAAACTCAACTCCAAAGCTAAAAGAATTGGGAAAACAAAATTTATAAATTGATTTTTAGAAAAATGAAATTTTTAACCATTCATTTATTTCAATATACAAAATTTATTATTTTTTTCAATAGGAATGTTGTTCTTAGTTCGAACCCCTACTTAGGCCTTTCTCCCAAATAGGATATCGCATCAACAACCGGTGTTCTTAGTTCGAACCCCCACTCCGCTACTAACGTTTGTGGGATATCGCGACAACACCTTCTTCCTACAAAGCCTAGAATCCAAAGTCCCTTAGTTGCAATCACCACCTAGGCCGCGCTCCCTAGTGATGAATGCCTACGAACCTTGATTCCACGTACATAGTCCTTAATCCTTAGTTGCGACCCCATCCGAGTCTCACTCTCAACATGGATATGGCCAACGATAAAAAACTATAAATATCTCTTTTTATTATTCTATTTTTGCGAATGCTTCATTGGCATTCTTTTTATAATTATATTTTTGGTGAATGGAAAATTTTCACTTTAGAAAATCAACTTATAAATTTGAAACCAAAAATCTTACTTACATAATAGATGAATTATTTTCCAAAATGTAAGACTTTTTCTAAAGACATTGGTTGACTTAGTTAAATTCAAAAGAGCACGTATGATTAGGTGTGTTAAGAGCTTGTGGGAGTAAAAAGACACAAATCATTCATATAAGCTTTAGGTTTTCCAAATAAACCTTGCTTAAGCAAATACACTTATATTTAACTACATCATCTCTTGTTCTTCACATTTTTAAAAAAATCCAATTCAATAGGAATTGTGAAAGCTTAGCCTCACAAAAGTAGGTTTAAAGAACTAGCTAGGGCATTTTCACCCGGTCAAGTCAAAATTAACTCCTATTTCTCACCAACGGATTACCAAAAAGTGGTGTTTTTCCCCAAACTAAGCTTCTATTGTAAGCAAAAATTTTAAAAATTTCCACTTTTTTCACAAAAAGGGTAATTCAAAAAAATTCAAACAAGGTTGCGTGAAGTGCAAGTCAATATCGAAGATATCCTTCCCCAAACTAAAACGAAACATTGTCCTCAATGTTTAAAAAATAGGGGTCAAAAGGAATCTAAACAAAAATTCTAAGGTCATGCCAAAAGAATAGATGTTAGTTCGATAAAGACAAGGATATGAGATTTCCCACTTTATGAAGAGAAGATTGGAGACCATCTATCAATGGAAATTGTGGGCATTGCTTTGTTCTTCCACAATATTGAACCATGAATCCTCCAAAATCCGGAAAACTTAAACAAACATCACATTCAACCAACAAGAAACGAAAGAGAACAAGCCTCCTCTCATCATTTTTATTGTTAGCTCAAAAATGTCTTAAAACAAAAACGGCTTAGTTTTTGTTAACCGAGTACAAGCTATACTCGACCCCGAATTAATTTGTCCTTGGGGAAGCAAAGAAAAAATAGAAAGAAGATAAAAAGGATAAGCATGGGGTGCCTCCCACGAAGCGCTTGTTTATTAAAGAGTCCCCTAGCTTGACTCATTTCCCCAAACTAGGTTATCATGGTGGATAATAGTAGGAATGAAGAAATTCCAAGAGGTGGAAACCTCCCCAAACTAGGTATGAAAGATATACCGTAGCATTTTTGATCCCGGGTTCAAAAAACTTTTTAGAAAAGAGTTTCAAGAGAGAAAATGTGAACCCACAATGCGTTGGTAACATGAACGTCTATAAGGGTGGTGAGTGGGTCAAAAACATCAAGAGTCAAAAGAGATTTAGATGGTGCTAACTCTTTTGAACTCTTATCCTTAAAAGCATCCTTTTCAAAAGGTTTCTCATGAAATGTTATCCCCGGGTCAAATACCTCTCCCCAAATGTTCATGGGGAATAACATATCCACGAGGTTAAAATCCTCATAAAACACATAATCACTCCCGACATAAGGAGTAAGTCTCAAATTGTTAAGGATTTCAAATGTCGGGATGAACAACTTTGTAACTCTTTTTGGACTTAGGTTCATCTTTTGTTTTAAAATCCCCCTTAGTCTTTCTTTCTAAAGATTCAACATTTTTATCTTCCTTTTTGAACTCAAGAGGAGTGGAGTGAAAAAAGGGAAAGGGGATCATCTTAAAACTTCAAGCAATTTTTCCCAAGTAAGTTACATCACCCCTCCCATCATTAAATTCATCATTTAAATCCTTGTTTAAAGATTCATCATGTATTAAAAACCTCTTCTATTTTCCTTCCTCTAGAATTGAAAAAAGTCTTGAAACTTTGAAAAATTTCAAAATATTCCCCACAAAGAGAAAATCACACTCTTTTCCCAATTTTGGACTGTAACTCTTGGGATTGTAATGAGATTTTTTTTTTTCCCCCCCCCCCTTCCTTTGTCTAATTTCCTTGTTTGGAATAAAGTTAAGATCCCATTCCCCATTTTTTTGAAAGAGTCCCTCAAGATTATTGTTTGGAAAAATATGTGAAATTGCACCTACGGAAGCAATTTGAGGTGAATGAATAACTCTTCCTTGGTGAATGATTCTAAAATTCTCTAAGTTTGATGTAAAACAAAACTTTCTTCTAGCAACTGGGTCAGATATTTTCTTAACTTCTTCCTTTTGTTTGATAATTTCTCCCACAAGAGAGTCAAACTCTTCAACAATAGTAGATGTGGGAGAAGAAGAAATCCTTACTCTTTGTTTCACAAAACATCTTTGAACCGGCATCATTAAATGTCCATCATGATGGATTGACTCTTTGTCTTCACGACCTCCGGTTTAAAAACTATCATTTTCCATACCATCCCTTAAACAACTAGCTCTTCCCCGTGGACGTCAATTAAGACCCGTGCGGTCCTTAAGAAAGGCCTACCAAGTATCAAAAGGACACGGGGGTCCGCAACAAAGTCTAATATCACAAAATCGACCGGTAGAATTTTCCGACCTTAACGAACACATTTTCGGCTATCCCGAGGGGTTTAGAAATTGTTCGATCGGCTAATTCTAGAACCATTCTAGTACTTGTAAGGTCAGGAAGTCCAAGTTTCTTCCAAATAGACAAGGGCATGAGATTGATACTTGCACCTAGATCCGCTAGTGCCAAGTGATTATCAAACTCCCCAAAATCACAAGGAATGAGAAATCGTCCTGGGTCACCAAGCTTTTCGGGAAGCTTTTTGAGAATGACCGCGGAGCAATTAGCATTCATTGGTGTCTTTGTTATCTCAATCAACTTGTCCTTATTACTTAACAACTTTTTGATCATTAAGGCAAATTTGGGCATGTGGACAAGAGCATCCGCAAAGCTAAGCTCAAAGTGAAGATCACGGAAGATTTCTATGAACTTTGAAGCTAAGATATCATCTCTTTCACGATTCTTGTCCTTTTCAACTCTTGAAGGGTAAGGCAAATTTGTCTTAGTCTTGAAAGGTTCATTAACAACTCTAGGCTCAACAATGGGTTCTTTTTCCTTATTTTGGACCTTTTCCTTGTTTTGAACTACCGGAGGTTGGACTCTTGCGGTACTTTGTGAACTTGTGGGTTGCACTTGGTCCTTTGTCACCTCAGTTTCCTTACCATCCTCATTGTCCGGATTGACATAAGGAGGAGGCATAGGAGGTAATGGTCCATCATAGGCCAAACCACTCCTAGTGGTGATAGCCTTGACTTCATTTCTAGGATTAGGAATAGTATTACTTGGTAAAGTTCCTGAACCCGATGCATTGTTATTTCCCATTTGCTTTTGAAACATGTTAAGCATCATATTTTGAAAATTCCTTTGCTCATTTTGAAAATCTTGTTGTTCCCTTTTGAAATCATTCAAATTCTTTTGCAAATTATTCAAAGTAACATCATTTGCTTTTGTGTAAGCCTCAAATCTAGCATAAGTCACCGGAACTTGTGTACTCGGGGCTTGATAAGCTTGAGCTTGTTGTGTTAAGCCCGAGTTAGCTCCATGGTTAACTTGGTTGGTTTGGTTCACATTCCTAGTCCCATTATACCCTTGGTTCCCATTGTATCCTTGGTTAGGTCTAGAAGCTTGGGGATTGGGTTGAGTAAAGCCCGGTGGTCTTGTGTAAGAAGCCACACTAGAAGGAGAGTACCCGGAATTCCCTTGAACAAAACCACCAACCGCAGCGGCTTGTTGGAATTGTTGAAAATTGTCATGATAGACCGGGTAATCATTAGCTCCTCTAGTTAAGGGACAAGAACTACCATTATGATTAGACCCACAAGTAATACACCTTTCCTCCACCGCTTTAATCGGAGTGGGAGTAGGCACAAGAGCTTTCATCATATTTTTCATCTCATTCATTTCATTCCTAAAAGTCAAAGTCATCTTATCCTCTAATGCCGCCGCCATTTGTTGGAATTCGAAGTTAGATGATGAAGAAGTAGAAGAAGATGGAGGAGCATTCGTACTCACTCGCATCACGGCGTTCCGTGAACATCTAACTTTGGCTTTATTCTCTATGATTTGTAGTCCTTCGGTTGGACTTTTGTAGAGAAAATTGCCACCGGCAGCGGAATTAAGAGAATCTTGATCATTATAGCTCAACGAATTATAGAATGTGTCTAATTGGTGCATGAGCGAAAACCCGTGGTGAGGACACTTCCTTAGAAGTTCCTTGAAACGCTCCCAAGCTTCGGAGAAAGATTCTTGAGCAATTTGTCGAAAATTCGTTATTTCATTCCGAAGATTGGTAGTCTTAAAGAAGAAATTGATGAACTTAGACACCAAGTCATCCCATGTAAGGATAGAGTTTGGGGGTTCTTTGTCAAGCCATGTTTTAGCAACCCCGTCAAGAGAAAATGGAAAGAGAAGAAGTTTGATGGTGGTAGTTTGATGTGGGTTAGGTTTACATCCGGGTACCATTTTGATTATTGGATATGCTTTCAAAATGACGAATATTGAGCATGAGGCCCCTCATCATTACTCCTCGAAAAATTCGATTTTGAACAAGATAAATGAGAGAGATTTTAGTTCAAAATTTTGACATTGATAAGATGATACAAATATACACATTTAAAACCCCCCATTGGGAGCTTGAAGTTGCTCGGCCCATTTAGGTCGGAATCCATCGGCCATTTGAATCGTAAACTTATCAACAGTAGTGATTGCCTCTTGATGTTGTCGAGAATCGACGATACTCTTCCCGGAAATTGTGTATTCCAAGGAAGAACGAGTGCAGCAATGCACTAGGAAAATAAGAAAAAGAAGACTTTGAGATAAGAGATATTGTTGGAGAAATTATACAATTTTTGAATTATTAGGAAGGGAAAACAAAAAGAAAAATATTTTTGGCAACCCGTTAATTACAAGTCTTCACTATAAGACTCGAAGATTACTCACAAGTGAGCGGAAAGGCTAAGCAGCCGCAATGACTTCTTAGCAAGTAGCATAATCACCTTCCTTAAACTCACCTTTTAGTTGTGTAGAACGCAAAGGGTCCGTCGTACCGTCGCAAGTAACTTCACGAATAGTTGTTGATGTTTATTGGAATGGAGTTTTAAGATGGAAATATACAAGTATCCAAATTTTTTTATTTTTTTTTTACTAATTCGATAGGAATCGAATTAATGAACGTTTTGTATATATATATATATTTTTTTATAAAAATAGCAAAGTAACTTCCAAGAAAGAAGGGTCTTCAAAACTCTACTTCAACGAATATCCTCAAAAATCGTTCACGAGATCCCCGACAACGGCGCCAAAATTTGGTTGCGATAAGCACTAGTCAAATTTATATATATATAGTATTAATCCCGTAAAAATTCTTTCCAAATTACTTCTCAAACAAGAGAAATAAAAGGATAAAATCTCACCATAAGAAAACACAATAGTATATTTTTTAACCGGAATATTTCTCCGGTCCGAATCCCAACGAAGTCGTGAATTGAGATTTGGGAATAATTCGGATTCGAGTCAAGAAAGGTCAAGAATTGTGAACATGAATTACACTCGAATGAATAGCCCAATTAACAATAGAAACGAATTTTAAGAAAACTAAAACAATTAACCTAGCACGAAACTTAATACACGAAAATTAAAAACGTTGAGCTAAAACTGAAATTTAAAATCTAAGGCACTTCTATTAACAAATTTTTATACACTAAAAAATCACAGAATTTAAAAAGAAAAATTATGGAAAAAGAATAAGAATTTTTAACTATTTTTTTGAATTCATGAATTTTTGAAAAAGAGAATTGAATTAACAAAAATAAACTTATTCTAAAATTAAACACTACAATTCTACTTTTATTTTTTCAAAAACCACTAGAAGAAAAAGAAAAATTATTACAAAAAGAATTAGATTTTTCCAAACAATTTTCTATTTTCTATGAATTTTTTAAGAAAAAGAATTTACTAAAAATCTATTTTAATTCCTAGAAAATACAAATTTAACTGGAAAAATAAAAAAAATGGTTTTTAACAACTAAAAATGTGCAGAAAACTAAAGGAATAAAAATGCCCAAATTTTATAAACCAATTGAACCCTAATTTTGCCAATTAAAAACTAAAACCTAATTTTATTAAAACTAAAATTAAAAATATTAAATCTATTTTATTAAACCTAAAAAGACAGGGTAGAAAGTGTAAAGAAAGAAAGAAAAGGGTAGGCGGAATAACTACTGGAAGTTTACACTCTAGTGAAAACGGGTAACCTTAGACTATTAAGAAAGTACAAATTAGACCCTACGATTTGGCTTATTTTTGGCTTATTTAAAAAGTGAGAACTAG
The DNA here is from genome assembly GCA_026074375.1 of Tanacetum coccineum. Classification (NCBI taxonomy): domain Eukaryota; kingdom Viridiplantae; phylum Streptophyta; class Magnoliopsida; order Asterales; family Asteraceae; genus Tanacetum; species Tanacetum coccineum. The sequence continues at coordinate 12,189 of BQNB010117556.1, forward strand.
CAAAAACTTAAAACTACAAAGTTGGACTTGGGCTTATACTCTACAACTTTAACAAAGACACTTTGAACTTTTATCAACTTAATAAGCTAGAAATTAAGCTTCTTCTACTGTGTTACAGAAACTCAAGTTTTGCTTTTAAAATTCTAACTTTTCAAACTTTAGCTTATAACTAGCTTATTATCTAGTGAAAATGAAAACCAAAAGAAACTATAAGAAGCTTGTGATGTGTGCTATAGATTTCTACCAAGAGATAAGCTACAATAGAACAAGAATTACAAGAAATTTGTTATTGAAAAGTGAAAGTTCAAGCTTTTTACTGAAATTAAGCTTTTCCTAATAAGCTAAAATGCTCAAAACTAAATCTTAGAAACTAAAACTTTAGAAATAAGCTATCCTATGAACTTTGAATAAAACTAGATATAAGGATTTTGAAAATGAAAACTAGAAAAGAGACATCTAAGAGAAATAAGCTAGTGACCTAAACTGTGGCTAATACCACTTTTTGCAGGTCCAATTAAGCTAATTTTAAAGCTTGAAAATGAAAATTAAGAGTTGATTTATGTAAAACTAATAGAGAACTACTAAAATGCTTAATTCTAAATCCTATCTCCTAATTATGAATGCTAACAAGAAGCTAGAAAATGATGAGTAACAAACAGCAGTAGATCGGAGTTACTACTAGCCTTTAGCTGATGTACTGCAACTCATATAAGTGCAAAGGTCTAAATTCTAAAGTGAGAACTCTTATAACAACTCACTTACTAAGTCTACTTAACCTATATTAACCATACTTTGAACAATGGAATGCATTGAGACACTAAAACCTAAACCACTTGCAACTCTAAAACGTACTGCCTAGGTTCTAACTACAAGCTTATTAAGCTTTAACTTTTGAAAATCTACAAACTAAGTTTCAAAACCTATTTAAAACTTGAGCTCTTTATCAAACTCAACTATGCAAAGTATTTTGACAGGTTTATGTTGACTTTTAAGGTAAAAATCACTTTAACCCAAACACTCCTTTACTAAAACTGTCCAAACTAAAATTTGCTCAAAATCTATTTTAAAGCTAAAACTATCAAAACCTTATATCTACTCAGTCTAAAACTAACCTATTTAAGCTATTTTAACTCTAAAATGCCTAGCTTATGTTTCAAAAATAAGCACTTTCTCAGCTAGCTTAATCTACTGATTATGACAGAATACTAGAAAATGAGACCTAAATGGATTCTAGCTACAACAGATTAAAGACATTTTAATATCTAAGCTAACTAAGCATTATTTAACAAGATTAAGCACAAGAATTCAAATGAATAAGCTACAAGAATTAAGCTATCAAATGCTATAAAAGGTGAAACCTGTGAATTGAAGTCTCAGAACTAGCCACTCTTTCTGAATGAGTGGCTTAAAAATATAAACCTAATGGCTACCTTAGCCTCTAAACCAATAAGCTTTAAGCTTAATAAGCTAAATGTAGCTTATTCTCCATAATGCTTCCAATTTGAATCAAACTGAACCCAATTGAACTTTATTGAATCAAAATAAGCAAAATCAGTATCTAGAAAGCCATTAACCAAATTTGAACAACTTTAGAACATGAGAAAACAAAATAAGCTATTTTGAGCTTATTACAAGCTTAATAGCTAAAAACAGCTTAAAACTTGAAAACTTCAAAATGAAATCAACTCAAATAGCTTTATTGCTTAGAAATGAAGAGTACAAGTGAAGAAACAAGTAGTACAACTGAATTTAAAAGTTTAAAAGCTTAATTGAAAACGATGAACAGTAAACGAAAGCTAAAAAGGAAAAATTACAAAGTAAACTGAAAAATTAACTAACTAAAAAACTCTCTCTAAAACTTCATTACAAGCTTATTTATAGATGAGAAATGAGGAGAGGATGAGACACACACTCATTTCTAGCCATTGATCTTTGTAAACTTGAATCTAAGCCGTTGATGATTATTGATGATGTGTTCGGGCCAATAGGATGTTGCCACGTGAGCGCGAGCGAGCCGCGAGTGCGCGTGAAGTAGGTGGGTTAATACGAGGTTGGATTGCAGGGAGAAACGGGAAAGGTGATTTAGGTGTTTGGGTTATTTTTTTTTTTTCGAGTTTGGCAGGAAAAATTTGTTAGAGAGTGTTTTAAGGGAAAGGTTTTTACCCGCCGTATAAGTTTGAAAGTTTGGAAGAATTGCATATCCAGTCCTTGTGTTTCTTTGTGAAGAGTGTAGTGTTAGAATAAGTTTGAGAATTTACATTCCTGGCCCTTGTGTTTCTTTCTTCATTTTTCCTCTTTAAAAGCAACATATATCTTTTGGGCACAGATAGTAACCTTGAACTAGAAACTTCCAAATAATCCCTTGTAATGCATGAAAACTTAGTCCAACATTGGTCCTAGGCACTAGATAATGTGAGCTTGTAACTTTCTTTTCTTGTTGTGGCTAATCCGGTTTTGATATTTCTCACATCTCCTCTCTATGTACTTGTCTCACTTCCGTTTCTTGTCGGTTTTGCTCGTATTGCTCTTTTTGGATTTTATTATCCTATCTGCAAGGAGACACAAAAGCACACATATTTCCTTCTTTTGGCATGTTTTTTTGGCTTTTATTGGCAAAATCCCGGGTATTTAATATATACAATTTAAATACTTATCACTGGGGCAGTACCAGATATACACCAAAGACAAAAACGAAAGCAAAACGGACAAAAACCTGAGCACGGATTTGGAAAGAAGCGCGAAAAACCTGAGGTCAAGGTTCAAAATGATTGGAAACAGAGCTAAAACGGACATTTCCGGATCGACTCGACGACGTTTGTGCAATTAATGAAGTCCAAGACGAATTCAAATCAGCCCCGGGGATATGGCATTGGAAAGGGCATCTAAAACCGAACACAAAAACTAAATTCCTAGACAGAGGGCCGCACCGAGACCCCCCAAGTGGGCCCGGATCAGGCCCACTTTGTGTACTAAAGAAAAACCTAATAAAAGCCCAAAACACCCCAATTTACTACTACCCTCCACAACCATTAAAAACCAACCGGCCCAACTCCTTTTTTTTTTAAAAACCGACTCAACGGTATGTTCAATCCTTAACACCACCAAACCCAACCCCGATAATCCCTAAAGGACAAACATTCGTATAGTCCAAAAGTACAACGGTGTGATAACAACCCCTTAAACTCCAGGGAAAATGATGAAAAAAAAACCGAAGAGGAGAGTATGTGAAGGGATAGGACCAAAATGTAAAAATCAAGGACGATTAAGAGTTGGCTCAAGTAACATATATCATTGGGGACCACTTAATTGCCCAATCCACAAACCTCAACCCCTGTAATATTTACAACAGCATACACTGTATTATACCCCTTCAAAACCATTACCCGCCATAACCATAGGAAGAAAAAGTTTAAAGGGGCCCCCCCCCCACCCCCCCCCCATGTGCACCTACAACAACACGACAACACCCTTACCCCACTTCATCCCACTCCAAAAACATCACCCTCGCCCTCACAAAACCCCAAAAACCACTGTGGCAATCCTAAGCTTTCTTATTAGGTATCATGAATCAATGGGTATGATCAACTTGTTTGGGCTCCAAGGAAATTAAATGGTCAGGATGAAGTCTTTGGTTCCTCTCACATCACAAGCACAACAAACAAAAACCCAACAGCTATAAGAAGAAGAAGACAGAAATGAAGAAGGGTGTTGTAGCTTAGTTTTAGTTTAAGTTAATTTAAATATTCATTATTTATATTTTAAAATCCTTTTAATCTTTTTTAACTCATGGAACTTTTAGTTTTTAAGTTTCTTAAAAACTTACTTCTATGCTAAAAAAAATGTCATATGTGATTTGCTTATGTTAAATGCTTAACCTTGTGTTTTATGTGCTTAAATTTGCCCCATAATTCTAGTTAGTCATCTGTTTTAACTTTGCATGAATTAAATCACCCTAAGTCAGTAAGAAAATGGATTTTGAAAATTTAAGGGGGTGTTTGGGTTAAGGATACAAAACGGGTCAAAAGTGGAGTTTAACCATTTTGGGTCACTTTGTCTAGTTTAACAAACTCATTGTAGTCATTTTAATCTGTTTTTAAAGAACTTTACAGTTTAAATTTAAGCTTCATGGTTTTATCTAAAAGAGTTAATAATCTGTCTTAACAAAACTGATTATTAAACCTTATTAGATAAGGTTTTGAAATAAGTTTTTAAAAGTGTTGTTTTTGTCTCCTTAAAAGTACTCAATGCAGTAGGAGAGGTGTAAGTTTAAATGTTCCTTGTGCTTTGCCATTTTGTCCTAGTTGTTTATTTCCTTTTTAAAGTCAATTTTTAGCAGCTTATTTCTATAAGCCCCTCATAGTTTTAGGTTTTGAAATTTCATATACAAGCTCATTACTTGGTGTTCTTTATCTGTTTTAACTTAGCTTTTCTATTTGAGCTTATTTGACAGCTTATTGTAAGCTGTCAATATTAGTCTAATTTTTTAGATAAAGTGCCCTGGTGCTAGGGGCCCAACTTTAAGCCATCTTTTCTAGCTTATTTATAAGTTAACCCTTAGAGTTTTGTCTTTTCCAGTAAGCTCATAGGCTGAGCTATAAGCCCCTATAAGCTTAAGCTTTGAAGACTCCTTTAGATGCTTAAAATTAAGCCCCAAAAAGAGCCCTTAGGACTGTTTGTATGCTGACTTTTGGCCTTTGAGCTTATTTGCTTATTTATGCTTTCTAGCTGTTCTTCTTTGCTTAATTGTAGTTATATTTGCTTATTAGGTGCTAGTTGTTCATTTGCCTTTGCTTATTTTCCTATTTCCTAGCTTATTCCTCCTTAAATAGCATAAGCAGTACTAACTTTAAAGTTAGTACTGCTAGTTTCATAAGTTCATTCCAGCTTATTTGTTTGTGCTATTTTGTGATCTTTTATCTTAATAATGTGCCTTAGGATTATCTGTTTTAGCTTATTAGGGGTTTTTGGGTTTAGCCCTTTTTTTTTTTTTTTTTTTTTCTTTAAGCTATTTTTGGTTTAAGCTAAAATCCAACAGCTAGGTTGTTTAAGTTATTTAGAACTGTCACTTTCTTTTAAAGCTCTTTTTTAGCTTATTTAGTTACTACATTTTAGTTCTTAGTACTTATTTAGGTTAGTTTAGAAACCCCTTTAAGCTTATTTTTTTTCAAACTCTAGCTTATTAGTCTAAAAGCCCAAAAAGCCATAAGCATTTTTGCCCTTAAGCTCATTTAAGCTACTGTCCGTTTTAAAAAGCTCTTTTTCAGCTTATTTATAAGCTTTCACAAAAAGTTGTAGTTATGAAAAATGTTAAGCTCAAGGAGCTTAACAACTTTGGGTTCAAAAGTTTTTCAATAAAAAAAAGAGATGAGACAAGGGTGACCCCGAGAGCAGACTCGCACCGGGCCGCTAACCCTCGTACACCTCCTCTTTTAATAAAACCATACTTAACCATGCTGCGCCTCTTAGGGACTTTTTCATAAAGCCCAAGTGGTTAGCTTATTTAAAGGGTATTTGCCACCCTTATAATCTATAAGCAGGTTTCACAGCTTAATTTTTCGGGCTTATTTTAATAAGCAAAATTTTAGTTCTTATTTTTCGTAGGTTATTATTATTGTAAAGTAATTTTAGTAAATTTTCAAAATTTATAAAAGTAAAGTTTTAGTATTATTCTTTATTAATTTAATTTAGGTTAAAGTTTAAAAATTCCATAAAAAATAAAAAAATTATCAAAAAAATATTTTTCTTTCTTAGAAAATTTCTTAAAGTCATAATATTTTGGTAGGAAAAATGCAAAAAATTTTCGTAGGGTCATTTTTGTAACTTTTTGATTTTTAAAGAACGGGGCTCGGGTGCGGTTTTTGTCTTGACTCGTTTTAGGGTCAAACGACCTCCGTTTTCAGTCTAGTCTTTTTCATTCTTCGTTATTAGTTCCCTAGAGTAGTTTAGAAGTGAAAATTTCTTCGTAGGGTTAATTTTGAAGATTTTAGGTTTTTGACCCTTTGTTCGGGATTCGTGCTCTCGTTTTCTAGCTTAATTTCATAATTTTTAGGTTTTTCTTAATCGTTTTTGTTTATTATTGTTTAACCTAGCTTTCCTCACTCTCAAATCATTTCTCTCTTTCAAACTCTGATCTTCCGACTGTATCGATATTCCAGCACAGCCTCGTTGGGAAGAACGACCCGGGTCCGGTTTTAAACTTTGTGGATAACGAAGTGAGAAACCGATACTTCCGGTTTACTATACTACTATTATTGATATTATCCTATTTGTTATATATTTATATATATTTATTTATTTATATTTATATATAGCAAAAAGGAGTGAATCAACCCCCCTACACACGTGCATCAATAATCAAAAGTGTTTAGCACATGCGGGTAAGTGTATATATCACTTTGAGTTAATTGGATCACTGATTATTTTCTAGATCACATTTTAATTACATTTCTCCCCTTATTTTGAATACTAAATTACTTAGTCTTTAAAATACCAAGTGATTAAATTTGTCTTGAAAATTCCATAGGGAGAAAAACTATTTCAGCATGAATTATGTGAAACTTTTTCTTCTTGCTCCCCCTCAATTTTACATATGTTTGACACCAAGAAAAGGATTTCAAGTTGTAAAATAAATATAAAATTGAGGTTGAGACTGTGTTGAGCACATAATTTTGAAAGATTATGAAATGACATTGAAGAATTCTTGAAAAATTATTCTCAAACACTAGGTCATCTTATAACAAACATTCTATTGAGTTGTCATTATTATTATTGAGTTGTTATTAAGAGACTTTTTATAATGTTTTGAATACATAAGAATTGTCATGTGATGATGTATCCATAAACATTAAAACTTTGTTTTTTGAAAAACGTTCTCAAAATTAGAACCAATTGTAAGATTGTCGTCTTTTAAAGCTTTGTAAGGGATGGAGTTTTAAACACATAATTTGAAAAGATTATGAATTGTCATTGATTCTTGAAAACTTATGTTCAACATTTGAAAAACCGTATGTTAGAAGATTTCTCTCCTAACGCTAAGGATAAATACATATATGCATACACTTTCCTTTTCTTAAGCTCAAAACTTTGAATGTCTTGTGTAAAACGCTCAAGATTGAGAAAAGTTGATTTTATCGTTGTTAGGATAAGTTATCTTTATAGATAAACTTTCCTTTATTTGAAGTCCGAGTTATGTATTGATTTGCAAATAGGCCATTGTCATTAAGCCCGAGTTACAGTCTGATGTAACTGTAAGTCATTAAAAAAAATTAGAAATGACATGTTTTGAAACTTTTGAACTCTTGCTCGAACTTCATTTACATACCCATGATAATATTAATCGTCATTTCTAGTTACGTAAATGTTATCGATTCTAAGAGACATGTCGAGAAGATTCTTTTTGGAATTTTTTAATTTTTTGATTTTCTATTTGCTTTTTGAAAATTTATATTTTTGTATTTGGTTTTTATAGGTTTTATATTTTTGTATTTTATTTTTCTCAAAAATATTTACATGATTTGAAAGAAAATAAAAATCAAGAAGCACGTAAACATTGAATCCCCTGGGACTTCGGTCTAGCAGATATCTCTTGTATCAAAGCTGTCCCATGTAACCTTGGTTTCCTAGATATCACATTTTCTTTTATCCATGCCTTGATTCTTTCCTTCTTCAGATTAAAGGGAGTACCTACACTTAAATCAAGAGTTTGTTCCTCTTAAACATTGATGGATGGACCTGAACTTGAATCAAGATTTTGTATGCATTCAGGAATATTAGTGATATTTGTATTGGAACCATGTGGGGGTTCACTATCAACCTTGGTTATGCTAGAGGCGAATTTAGTTCTAGTAGGAACTCATCTAAAACCAATAGTCTTAAAAGTTCTACTTGTAGGTTTCTACCTAAGACAAGATCTAGGAGTCATTGTTTTCTTATGCACAGTGGAAGTCTTTTTGATTGAAAACCTATGTCTTGTAGGGATCTGTCTTTCTGGTTTCTTTACAATACTTATTTGCTCTATAAGTTTGTATCTTTTTGTTGTCTTATGGGATGGTACCTTAGCACGTGAGTTGACCTCATTCAGGAATTTTGTTACATAACGATCATGATTTGCATTAAAGACACATTTTTGATATGTCGAACAAACAAAGTGTTTGAAGTCAAAAAAATTTCTAGAAATCCTAGAGTGTTCTGCTATGGGCACAGTCTTTGTCATTACGCAACTACTCTTAGATGCAGGTCAATTCCTAGATGTTTGAGTATTTCTCCTAGGTGTTGGTATACAATCATTAGCTATGCTTTGTGATCTAGCAGAAGGAATCACACTAGGTCTTAAATTCCTACCACTTTCTTATGTCTTTTTCCTAACTTCTTCTAGATAGTGATTATGAACCATGTCAATTGAACTAAATCTTGGCATGTTCTTTGAGCTATTCCTAGATTCGCTAGATGCAATCACATGATGAGGTTTTACAATAGCAAATTCTCTTTCTTTAGGAAAATAGTGTGTAGTGACTGGTTTTGACAAATCATTATTCACATCAACTTGGGAGGTAAACTATGGTTTTGAAATTCTAGGTCGTTCAGACTTAAACGCAGTCGGTTGTCTAACAACTGATTGGTTTATGTGTGGTTGTAAAACTGGTTTCCCCAAGATTGATGGTTTTGCAAACTTAGTATTCACACTATTTCCTGTTAATTTTCTTAACTCATTTTTTTAGTGCTGCAACTGCAAACCCCTTGTCCTGTTGTTGAGCTTTGAACTTAGCATTTTGAGCAATCAAAGAAGTTGCATGTTCTATGGTCTTAGCTCTCATTTTTTTGATAGAATCATACAGTTCTTTGTAATGCTTTTTCAAAGTCTCATTTTCCTTAAGTAATTTAGCCACTTTATGTTCCAATTCGATGTTTATTGTTTCAATGACATTTATGTCATGTTTAACTTTGGCTTCATTACTTTTTACTTTC
>BQNB010117557.1:1877-21152 GCA_026074375.1 Tanacetum coccineum
TAGTATATGCTTTCTCTTTAATGTTTTGCTCTTTCTCTGCAATTGCCTCAAAACGGGCCTCGATGATACAAGCCAACAAAAACACGTAGCCCAGGGTCATAGGTTTTGAGGCTAACTATTCCCGCTGCAAGTGCAGTTTAAGCCTAGAAATATAGAAGGAGGTGAGCAAAGAGTTCAATATATCCGTAACCTTATTCATCATCTTTTCAAATTCCCGTTGGTAATCATCGACCGTCCCTAGATGCAACAGCTTCGACAAAGCCCCTCGCGGGTATTCGTATTTTGACGGCCCAAAATGGTTTTTAACACTCTCCACAAACCTATCCCAAGTGGTAATCAAACCATTCTATGACATCCACTGAAACCACTCCGCCGTCACGCCTTCCAAATTAAAACCCACAATCCGCAAATGTTGATCAGCGTGTGTTAAGTAATGAAAAGTACTCCGTGGTGGCAAAGATCCATCTCTCCGGATCGTCTCCTAAAAACTTCGGAACATTCATGAGTCCAATGAAAAAATAGTAAAAAAAATTTGGAACCTAAATTTTTTTTACTGATGAATAGTAACTTCCAGTGAATAGTGATCGATGAACAATACTCTGTGAATAGTACCGATGAACAATGTCTATGAACAGTACATGGTGAATAGTGTCGATGAACATTAACTTTTTTTTGGATTGGAACCCTAATCGAAAACCCTTTCAACGAGAGCTCTCAATGAAAGCACCAATTGATACGACCCTGTTATGGGTTGTACCAGGATAGGGCACCACTTCAAGCATGTACTGGCTCCATCAGAAAATAGAAGAGAAGAACTACAGAATTATTGATCTTTAACTTTTATTGATTTCATTAATGAAAACCATTCAGTATTTATAGCCGAATAACCCTAACTTGTAACAAAAGATAAACACACAGACTTTTCTAATCAAACACGTAATTAATGACTTTCCTAGATAAACATAAATACTTAATGACTTTCCTAAAACAATGACATTATTTTAAGGATAGATTCACATGACATAATCCTCTTGTCATGCGGGCTTGGACTTGGTCCTCTTGGGTCGCCTGTCCCTCGGTAACCTGGCCGTAACACTATAGTTGCATGTTCGGTCCTTAGAACCTATTATATTTAACGACGGTTATTCTCGCCGTTATCGTTGTCACGTCGCCCTTTCACCGAAGAGAACAATCGTCTTTTCGCTTTAAACTTTGATTGCACTGTTGGTCCCTGAAAACTTAGTTAATACAGTAAACATTATTGTTCAATTATTTTGTCGTTTTGCACTCGCACGGTTGGTTCTGAGGTGTTTTTTCTCCCGGCCTTTTTTCTTTTCCAACAAACACCCAACTTGTCATAAAACCCAATTCTAAAGTGATGTTACACGTAATATACAATATCAAACAAGTGATTCACATGTAAAAGTAAAACTTAAAAATACATATTACTTTAAAAATCAAAAGCATGCAATGGTAACTCGGCATTTGACAGACCCGAAATACCCAATGGAGTAATTCTAAGAGCAAATTCTAACAAACATTTAACAAAGCTTTATCCCTCACCACTTGCAAAGACGGAATGAACTCATAGAGGTTATGATCAACTGTATAAGGTGAAATGAACTCATCATCATCATCATCATCCATTTGATTTGATCCAATATCAAAGATCTCACTTATAGTCTTTGATATTAGGTTGTATTTTACAATCTTTCTAGATAAGTTGATCACCAAAAAAGAATCCTCTTTCTTTTCTCCCAAACCATTACTCCAAACAGTAGACCGAATCGATCATCGTTCAGGAAGTAGAGTCATAAATTCATCGTTATTAACAAGGTACCTAACCATCCACAAAGAACACCCATTCATCATCTCGTATATAGTAAACTCTCTAGAGCCAATATCATCTCTATATACAAGAAGCAGATACCCACACGACTCAAACAATCTCCCTTCCAGATGCAACATGACATGTATATCTATTAGTATTAACATTAGATCATCACAACTACCACAAGAATCTAAGAAGTTCCTTCCCCGATGCAACCCATGGGGGATTTCTATGGTTGTTATAATTGGATGGTCATGGTCTTCAATGTTTAATTTGTAAAGCGTAAGCTGCCTATTCTTAGTTTCTAGCCAATGTAAGGCATCATTCTAATATATTGCACTCACAAAATAATCAAAACTGAAGTAGTTAAACCGGTCCTGCACAGCCTCCAATTGCCTGTCTCTGAAGAATAAACTTGAATATCAATGTCAGAATATGTGCGTCCAACTTGCACCACTTTGTAGTCAAGTGATTTTCTAAGAGCAAAGTCAAAGTCCATTCTCAATACAACACTTCTGTAAAAACGTGAATCATCATACGAGTTTTCTTGTCGCGGAATCCTTTTAAACAGATTAGTAGATGGATTATATATGTAATCAAAAGCAGGCCACGTCGAACCACCCACAGAAGCAAACCATTGCAAGACTGCAAGATCTTAAGATTATCAATTTCCTTAGCGGAGCCAAGAGTAAAGGAGATATCCATAGTGGATTTCCTTGACTCAAGTCTAGAATCTCACTACATAAAATCTCATTCAAATAAAGATCTACGGTAATTAACAAAAAGACCAATAGGAGGATCAAGGTTAAGGATTTTGCTGCGGGTAAGGGTGGAAACAGGGGATGTGAGAATTCTTAGCCATTGTTTTGATACGGTTGTAAAGAGATGAATATAGGCAACCGGATTAATATTTCATTCAAAAGGTCGTCGCTTGTAAGGAATACATGTGGTTGTGTAGAGTTTTCTTGAGCACGTGTGCTGGAATTTTATGACATCATCTTTGGTATCTAGTGATTTTTCAAGTTGTTGCCAGAATTATGAAAATGGAATAGAAATATTGAGTTAATGCACTTTGGGAACACACAAAATCGGTTGGGAAAAAATCGGTGGAGTGTCCGAGACATCATTAAATAGGGAATAGAAGAGGACAAGCTAAGACCAAATTGGCAGGGAGGAAATTTGCAATTAAAGTATTTTTCTAGTAGGGTAAATTTTAAAGTCAAATACTACTTACCCAAGTCAAACTATAACAAATAAACTATCACCGTTGGTCCCTATCCTTAAAAGACAGTGAACTGGTATTATTTTGGACACCACTCATATTGACTTGTAAAAGTCAAATTTATCAAAACATATTACTTTAACATTTAAAACTATACAATGTTGAATAAGGGTTTCACCATAGTAGTTCAATAAGTAGTATTTTCACAATCAAGCAACATAAATTCAAGTGGGGACATAAGAACATTAGCAAAATATTACCTGCTGACCATAAACTATTTTGATCAACTACCATTCAATGTATGATCAAACAACCTAGAAGGTAACAAATTCATTGTTTTTTAATTACCACTATTAAACAGAAACAAACATGTTACTTTTTACAATGTCTATCTGTTAACTTGAACAATAATATTTCCTCCTTTTTAAACCTTCCTTTTTCCCTTTTTGTCTTGACATGCAACGGTTTGCATCTTTGATTTTCTATTCCAAATATTTGTTACCAATACAACCATAATGTAAGAGCTTCTACAATGCCCATAGTATAGCAATTCCTTATTGGAACCGGGCTTTTAGTTGGAAATGGTTTAGTTTGAACCTTTTGGGCTACAAGTTTACGAGTTGTAACCTTTTTTGGCTTGGAGGTAGAACCTTTTGATTTAGCTGCAACTTCAAATTTTGTAATGTTATCATCGGTTGTATCATCATACCACTTAAGCAATTCTTTTGTTGGGCCTTTCCTAGCAGTTGTTTTTGGTTTCTTGGTGTATCATCATAATAAGTTTCATCACTACTAGGACCATCAAAACTTGTATCATCAAAAGAATGTGTTTCATCAGTAAATGATAATGATTTCTATAAATAAAAAATGTTTGGTTAACAACCTATTTGTAACTAAAGCCACTAATAATATTGTAACTAAATGTCCAATTTTGGGCATGATAAAGGAACAATTACTTCTACTTCATCAACAAATCAAGATATTCATTCCACAAGATACATTAGAATAACGGTTACCTTTGTTCGGTTTGTTTTTCTTTCTTTGAACCATCTTCTTATTTTGTAGAAAGACGGAGACCTTTTCTAAATTCGATACCCTGTTTTCTAGGTTATCTATCGTGGCGTTCATACCCACGGCGTCATTGTCATCTATAAAGATAAAAAATAAAATAAATAATAGACCCTCTCAAAAGAACAATGCATAAAAAAGATATTCAAACATGGATTGGAACTTTTAAACCAAAACAATACCAACAATCAGTCAAACAGGAAAGTTGCTTCCATTATCATTAGTTAGATCCATTTGCAAAGAATTACGGTTATTGGGTATAATCAAGAAATAAGATTTTAGAATTTTGTTTAGAATTAAGGTTTATGTTTGTGTGTGTTACTCGAAGAGGCGATGGTTTACCCTTTATTTTTTGTGTCAGTGTTTATGAGAAACAATTAAGCTCGCACCCAATTGAATGTTGTACCCTTCAATATTTTAGGATTATTTATTGCATCCGCCTATTAAACACATTAAATGCTATACATGAAAACATTTTACATCGAGTCGTGTGATAAACAGTCACATGCATCGTATCTAATTATTACCCAACACCCTTTCCTTGACATTGGAATGACCAATTTTATTTTCTTCCTTATATATTTTCCTGTGTTTACTGTTTTGATAACTTTGACTTTTACAAGTCAATTGGGTAGTGTTTCAAACAATATATTTTCCTGTAATACTTACTGAAACTGCCATATCCAAACATATGTGTAACTTGGAATCTGCAATTACAGTCTTGTAGATTTGAAATGACAGTTTCAGTCCAAAACATGCATGAAATATACTTTAACTTTAAAAAGTCATATTGTATTTGAGTCATTAACCTGACCCAAAGCAAAGCAATCACATAAATCTTTAAAAGGGTCAAACTGACTAAAAACAATACAAAGCAACTAACTTGTTCAGGATTACACGAATTTACCCTAAAAACTAACTTGAAGTGGAAGCTTTTAAAGACTTTGAAGCACTTGAAGTATAAACCTTTGAATTTGAAGCCTTTGGCATGGCAAAGTATTCATGAATATCCTCGTCACTAGAGTCATCATACCATTTCAGCAAACTTTTGTATTACCCTTTACTTGAAGCAATGACAGTAACTTCTTCTTCACTTGAGACTTCGTCATCACTTGAGACTTCATGACTAGTTAGTTCTTCGTCACTTGAGACCGCATCATCACTTGAGACTTCATTATCACTTGATGATATTACATTGACTTCTACAAAACATAACAATAAAACATAGCATACCAAACAGACAACAAAATATAACAATGCAACCTTAATACACTTGACCATAGTATCACAGACTAAGGTGATGTTTGTTTTTTCAGAAACGCTTCTTAACAACATCTTAATCTGATTCATTCAGACGCGGTCAAACATTTGGGTCATTAAGACTGTTTGTTTTTTTCATGTCATTCAGAGACAGTAAAAAACAAACAGTGTTAAGAGCGTTTGTTTTTTTCTGACCATTAAGAGGCAGTAAGAGGCATAAACCTCTTACTGAACTAGATGTGGAGGGGGTCTTAACACCTATTAATGTGTTTTTTTTCTTACTTTTTTTTGTTTATATTTATTTTTTACTTTGCTATTATTTTTTTTATTTTGGTGTTTTTTATCATTTCTTGATTTTTTTTTCTTGTTTTACTTTTATCTTTGGTATTAAAAGTATTAAATAGAATAATTGCATATGTTTGTTAGATAAATAGTGTATAAGATGATATGTGTCAATTCTTATATTGTTCAAATTGAAGGCTACGGTTTTAGACTCATACATCTCAATTCTAACGTGACTTATTTAGTTAACTGTTTTAAAAATTCAATTCAAAATCTGACACGTTTATTTTTGTCGAATAAACATGAGATTGCATGTTTTGTTTAAAATACTTTTAACTTTAAATTGATTATATTATAATTTTTTTATTTAATAAAGTTCATTTCTTGTACGAATACAATCGTTTTATATTTAAACTGTAAAAAATATAGTTTGACACATTTATACAATTTTACCAAAACAAACAGTTTTATTTCATTCAGATTTAGATTTCTCAACCACTTATTCAGATTAAGATGGAAATCGGATTCAGACTTTTCTACCGAATATTCAGATTCATACGTGCGAATCAGATTCATATTCAGAGCCTCTTAATAAACAAACAGCACCTAATACATTACAAACTACTCACTAACCTTTAGCAACCTTTGATTCTTTAGCAAACTTTGTTTCTCTAGCATTCATAGTATCTCAAACAACAAATTAGGGCAAACATAAATTAGGGGCAAACCTTCCAAGTTATACCCCTAAAAACAAAGTTGCAAATATGGTCCTTATTGTTATACTTCCCCGAATGGACGAAAAATGCCCATGCCATAACGGTGCAATTGGTTAGAAAATTATTCAACGGACCGGTTAACTCAATAAGGGGGTGTTTGGATTCTGATAACATAACACGCTTGATCCCTCACATGCACTCAACAATCGGTTTCACAGTTGGTACCTCAACGAATACAAACTTTGACATTTAGTCAGGTTTTCAAGAAATTTGATAATGTTATCTTCAAGTTTTGTCCTTGAACCCTAAAGTGTACCTTTTAGTTTGCCAACCTGCCCTTATAAGTAAACCTTGCAAGTATCACCAAAACAAATCACCCATCATCCATTTCATTTAAATATCAAAAGTTACATTTCACTTTCATCTACAAGTTCTTCAAATGGTTGAAGGTGATGATGAAATCAAGGTATTGGAAGAAATTAACGTTCAGTTAGAGTCTGGCACTCAGAAACTCATAGAGAATCTTAGCCAGGAAAAAGATAGTCAAGAAGAGGCCCTTGGAGAGTTTGATTCCACACTGGATAACATCTTAGAGAAGCTAAGCCAAGAAAAAGATAGTCCTGATGACTTTTATGGTTTTATGTATGACACGGATAATTATGCTAATATAAGTGGTAAGTCAAGTGAGCATTTTGGTTGGGATTGGCCTCAAAATGATTAACCACGTACTGAAGTTGATTGGCAAGATAATCCGTTTTCTTACGTTTTTTTGCGTTTTCGTCCGTTTTTTATGTTTTTGCCCGTTTTTTTTACGATTTCGTCTGGTTTTTTACTTTTTAGTACGTTTTTTACGCTTTCGCCGGTTTTTTCATTTTCATACGATTTCGTCCATTTTCGTAACTTTTTTTTACGTTTTCGTCCGTTTTTTACGTTTTCGTCTATTTTCGTACGATTTCGTCCGTTTCGTACGCCTTCGTCCGTTTTTTACGTACAAAAACGTATAAATTAAATATAATAATACATGCTTAAAAGCTAAAAAAGTTATACGCAAAAAAAACTATTAAATAAATAAAATTCGCCCAGTAGCCCATTTAGTGTTTTACATACGCCCATAAATGCCCATTTAGGGTTTTACATAACTTAAAAAAAGACGAAAAGCGCCCATGAATTAGCATATGAGCAAGATTTGCCACCTCTAGTAGATTTTATAAATTTTTGCATCAAGATTCACTCAACAACCATGTTAGAAATTTCTTGGTCGACATATCATTCTTATTTCAATATAGACTCAGAGATGTGTATCCTATATTTGTATAAAGAGACAAAGAAAATGTCATAAAGTGAATTTATTATGATCACTTTTGTCACTAGGAGCTTGTGGGAAGACCTATCATATAGGTCACCGTTCGGGTGTGGGATCCTCGTGCGACTCCTGTATTGATCTCATCTCTTATTTACATGGGGCGGATAAGGCTAGTCGCTACAATGACTACCAACAACTTTTATTTTTCCTGCCACATCACCTTTCTCTCTTTGGCGACCTACAGACGACTTTTTACCACATCAAGACAACCTACACTACAAAAAACATACCCCACAAAAATACATTTTAATTAGAGAAAAGTGCAAATATGCTCCCTGTGGTTTGCAAAAATTGCAGACTTACTCCCTAACTTCACGAAAGTGCAGGTGGCCTCCCCAGTTTGAAATTTTCATTGCACTCGTGCTCCCTGCCAGGGAGCACGAATGCAATGGGAATTGAAACTTCCATTGCACTCATGCTCCCTGCCAGGGAGCATGAATGCGACACAAGTTTCATTTTGGGGAGGCCGCCTGCACTTTCGTGAAGTTGGGGAGCAAATCTGCAAATTTGGGAAACCACAGGGAGCATATTTGCAGATTTCTCTTTTAATTAATTAAATACACACACAAAACACCACTCGACCTATGTCGAGTTCTCGACCGAAATGTCCAAAAGGTCGACCTCGACCTTGAACCTTCTACAATGGCGACCGACTCGACTTTGATGACCTCTTGGTCGACCGACCTTGTAGTGCCCAGCCTAACAAGCCACCAGGACACCAACCGTCACATAGCTGGTGAACCCATAGTTTGGTACCGTAACTCCGTAAGTCACAAACCAAACAGTACCAATTGGTGTAAATTATTTTGACAAACTATGAATTCCAAAACTGAAGCGAACTACACCATCTAAAACAAATATACAAAATCATTGAAGCAATGCATCTTAATCTTAGTAGACTAACAATTTAACAACCATTAGTTCTGAATCATCCACTGCATTATATCGTTTCGGACCACTCCGTACCTTGTATTTTTCAACTCAAAAGTGTTGAAGTGTCTGTTGTGAGTATAAATTCCAAACGGCTGCATTGGCCTTGCCATTATAGTAGTTCCTGAAGTAAAGAGGCGCTTACCTGATTCTTTATCCTTATAAGATATCCCATAGCGCCGTGGTGGTTTCTGGTGAGATTTGTTGGTCAATTGCTGTTTTGTAGGATTGACTGCATCGTCATTGGGTTTAGGTTTTGTAACACGTATATGAGCGGATGGTTTCATTTTGTCAAGCCATCTGAGGATCCAATTACCCAAGTTTCTACCAACTTCAATGTCTCTTTGTTGTACTTCACGATGAACTTTTAGTGCCACATCAAATATGGATCGTGTTTTCCTATCAAACATATAAACCAAATCATTATCATAGTACAACCAAATTCATTCAATTCATCAGCTACCTTATATCCTAGTATTAAGGCTAATGTGAAAGAAAAAAAAAGCAACGTGTTTCCTCAAACTTCCACTGGTTACCGCACAACTACAAGTTATAGTGCCAAATTAGTCACTAATCTTTTGAAAATTATTATCTTGGTGACCCTTATTAACATAATAAATAGTAAAGGTGTATTGTTAAAATGTTAAGAAGAATTGACCAGGTACTCTTAATGTTTACCAGGAATGAAACTATCATGTATTGATCTACAAACTAAGTCAAATTTATTGACCTTCAACTACACAAAATTTTGTTTTTCTTCCGCATAAAGATAAGAAAGCAATGCCAAAAAGGAAAGGTAATGAATATATGCATTTGGAACTCAGACCCCTCAATGCTACCATACATTAAACAATCTCCTGCATCTGGATTAACAATGGAAGTTTACCAGGCTAGGGCTGGGTTCTTTTCAAAACCACAAGTAACTTCAAAACAAGGAACAACTCTAGGCCTCCTGGAGAATATAATCAAGGCCTACATCGATACTATTCACATGTGAATTATGTACCATCGATCTATTCACACTGCACCACGTTTTAATCCACGTGTGAATATATCCATGTGACGAAATTTATATGTAAAAAGGTTCAATGAAGGCCCTTCATTTTATTATCTAATGGCCCGAGTTTGTTCCCTTGTACTTAAGTATACATGTGGTTCACGAATGAGCTTAGACACTTAGTCCTACCACACTAAATAATAAATAGCTACAAGAGGTCAACCCCTTATAACTTCTTGAAGGCTACCACGTAAAGACTAGAACATCAAAACCCTCCATAAGATCATGCGGTCACTTACACTAACTTCAGCACGATGTAGACAACTTCAATTTGGGAGTCATTTAAATGTATAAGTGTCTTGCAGTATTGTAGTGCCATTCAAACTACAACGAAACTGAAGCTAAGTTCTTGTCTGGTTTATGTGTATTAATAGTCATAAGACATCAACCACCAAAACCATTTGTGCTGTGGGGGCGTCTGGATGGCCTGATACAACCATTTTCAGAGGCTCTGATCATCTGATTATCCAATTGGACTTCAAATCAGTGCTCCTATAGGTGCTGGCACGAATTTTTACTACTTTTTTAACAGCAAATATCTCACGTTGATATGCACCTTGCATTGCATTCTAAGCGTTATTTGTTCGGCAATGTAAAACCAAAAGGCTGCGTATGTGAGTTCCAGTAGCATCTGTTTGTGTGGCGGAATGTTGGCTAAAGTTTGGGAAAGCTAGACAAGGAGTTCCAATGAGGGATAAACAAAGGCATTAAAAAAAATCATCTATTAATCTGTTCCTATCGTCCATTATTTCCTGTTTATGATTCATATTACTCCTTACGCTTCCACGTATCTTATTCATGTGTAGACAATGATAGCTTCATTTTCTTTAGCAACTATATCATGATCTACCTACTTTACATGTTTTCAAAACAAATAACTTTCCAATAAAGATGGTACTAAAAGAGCAATTCATCAAAGCAAATGAAATGAAGCTAGAAGATAAACCGGCAGGCATGTTTAGTACCACCCCCCCCCCCCCCCCCCCCCCCCCCCCCCCCCCCCTCTCTCTCTCTCTCTCTCTCAACAAAAGCCCGAACTAGTACAATATTATCGGATTTTAACTCTAAAACAAAGTGAAAGGTATTAGCGGCCCACAATTTAAGATTTAGAAGGGGGTCAAAGTTCTCACAAGCTATCAATGTGGGCAGGGTTGTTACGCTAAACGGTGTTTGTGTTAGCTTATTTACCGGGTTTACGAGCTTATTTAAACTTGGAAATAGCTCATAAGACCACTTTTTTCGGCTTATGAGCTTATCAACTTGAGCTTATGGTTTTTGTGATAAGCTGATTTTGATATGCTCATAAGGCGGGAAAAGTGGTGATCACGTATATCGGTATATGTATCCCCGGACCACAAAAGAGTCCGGATCTCACAACAAGAGTGGAGAATAAGTCCGATAATCACAAATAATATCCCCGGCCAAGAAAGGAGTCCAGATCCCACAACAAGGACAAAGAACAAGTCCGGTACGTCCAGACAACCACAACGGAACCACATCTCCAGAGCTTAATGGATACGTGGAAGGGAATCACCAACAAAATACGGACTGACCTCGGGACTTAGCAAATTATAAGCCTAAGAAAGTCCACCATTCAACCAAAAGAAGTAAGGAATATAATCTGGGATCGAGGAACAAACATATGCATGCTAAATAGGGAAAGGCAGCAACTCATCAACCGAGGGCAGCATTCCCAAATCCCATAGCACCACTGACGAAGCATAAAGCAAGTCAAAGAGCATGACTTCAAGGCAAACATCCTATAGATTCATCGGTTAATAGGATGAGCCGCACCTCGTGATCCCCACGACAAAATCACTTGCCTATAAATACAAGGGCAAAACACTACCAAGGGTAAGATTCTCTTGCTAAGAACACACACACGATTACTCTCACACCCGAGGCTGATCGTGGAACCCCCTTCCCATGATTACAAGTCCGGCCCGTCTATAACCAAACCCCTGAATTTTGTACTAACAAGTGTGCTTATGAACTTTTCTAAATATAACTAAGCTCATAATCCCAGTAAAAACGCTAAAACAAACACCCCCTTAATTTATTCAATTACCCGTGTATGATCAGAAGCAACGATTACCAGATTATCGCAATTGAAGTCACAGATAATCCATCTCTAGTGTACAGGGACTAATTATTTCATTTCATTATCTAACTATTTATGAGTCATTTCACACATAAATTCTAATCTAATAAGGATTTAACAACATTCAAACATAGGCAAATAAGCACAACCATCATGCATCCTGTGCTGTTTTGTTGGGCCTATTTATGTGAATTTGATTATTTAAATTAATTAATAAAAGAAAGACAAAAAAGATACCTTTGAAGAAAGACACCTTCGGATTTCAACTTAAAAACAAAGTGAAAGGTATTAGTGGCCCACAACCTGGGACTTACAGAGGGGTCAAATTTCTCACAAGCTATCAATGTGGAACTGAGTTGCTACACTTAGGGGTGTTTGTGTTAGCTTATTTACCAGGCTTACAAGCTTATATAAATTTGGAAATAGCTCATAAGACAACCTTTTTCGGCTTATGACCTATCAGCTTGAGCTTATGATTTTTGTCATAAGCTGAACTTGATAAGCTCATACGCCGAAAAAAGTTGGGTTATGAACTTTTCCAAATATACCTAAGCTCATAATCCTGGCAAAAAACACTAGTTTATTCAATTACCAGTGTAAGATCAATACTGATATAAAAACAAACTAATTCAGAAGCTGTTTTACCAGATTATCGCAATTTAAGCCGCAGATAGTCCATCTCTAGTGTACAGGGACTAATTATCCTTGATCATCTAACTAGTTATGAGTCATTTCACACATAAATTCTAATCTAATAAGAATTTAACAACATTGAAACATAGGCAAATAATTACAATCATCATGCAGCCTGTTTTGTTGGGCCTAATTATTAAAATAAAAAAGACAAAGATACCTTTGAAGAAAGTGTCGGATCTTAGGATGTTTGGGACCGACAAGACGGCGTTGAATCTTGAGAGCAAGTTTATATGTTCTTTTCAATCCTAAGAAATAAGCTGTTCCTAATGTTATCTCCCATAAGACCATTGTTATTATTGGGTTTAATTGTTTGTGAAAGATATTGTTATTATTGGGTGTTTGGGCTTATAAGATCATCAAATACGAATGAAGTTTCTACCATTTTCGTTTTCGTCTAGGTTGAGACAGGAATATTATTAGGGAGGTGTTTGGATTCTTTGTCAAGGGGATGTTTGGAAAGTGGAAACCTTTGGGGGCTGTTTTTATAAGCTTGTTTAACGAGCTTTTACCAATTTTTTGAAAAATCGGTACTCCGTATGTTCGTACTTTCTCGTAAAAATGGGTACTCCGTTTTTTTTATAATTTTTGTGGACGTAGCATTTCTCGTAAATATATCCTCTTAAACTCACGAGCTGTCAAGGACGGAACTAGGGTGTCACGGAGAGGCATGGGTCACCCATGGTTATGTGTGTCGTAGTGTTAATTTTGTTAAAAAACTTCGATTTTTCTTAAATGTATCTGATCTACAAAAATTGGGTTTGTAGTATTGTTTAGTTTATTCCAAGTGCACCTGGTCATTTCGTGTTCTAGTTCCGTCCTTGTGAGCCGTTCCATAGTAAAGTTCATAAGTTCAAGCAACTAAGTTTATAACTTAAAGGATCTGATACGCACACCATAATAAGTGATATGCACACGACACACTACAAAATCACAAATGTAACACATAAAGTACAACGTCACATATACACATGTTTGAGGTGTGCATATCACCGACAATAAGTTTTACACGCTTGTCAATTTTTCATTTAGCTAAGTTTACACAAAGACCTTCATAGAACACCTTGTTTGTCCTAAAAATTTAAAATATAATAATAACGGAATGTTGTATGCGGATTTCATCCAACTATTTAACTTTTCACGTTATCAATCTATATGTATTTGTTTTCATTTTTTTTTCATTTATACTAATTCTGGCTAAAAATAAAACCAGCATTAACATATTTGTCAACATGAATATGTAATATGAAACATGTTGAAAAGAGTAAGCAGTTTGACAAGTCATTTTCTTAAAAAAAATGCACTTAAGTGTTTTAATAACGACATTTGCAAATAATACAAAATATAAAAGCTCGCGACAATGCACGGCTAGCGATTAATCTGTCAGTACATAAGCAACGTACATGAAAATATTAAGTATATGAAATATAACTCACATGTATATCTTGTAAAATAACAATAACTAATTTGAATTAATAGATAATTGTTCGAAAAATGAGTTGAAGTTATAGCTAAAATGCAAACTTATATACTCCTCTTTCATGATAAAAATTAACAATTGTTACGGGTATAACTTGTCCGAGTTGTAATTTTGAGACTTGAATAAATAGTTGTTGTATTACTCTGGTTTCGGTATCAATTCGGTCGGTTCAACTTGGGTCGGGTCCATTCGGGTTCGGGTCAACCCAAATATGTGTAACATGCAAATAAATAAAAATGCAATTTAATACCTCTTTTAAAATATAAAATTTATATAAAAAAAATTAACAAAAATCTTTGTTCGAAGTCGACTCGAACCCAGTTAGCAAAACTATTCAACCCGATACCTGACCCTAATCTACTTTCCGTGTACTTCGATTCACCCGCATAACTTTTTTTTGGAACAGGTACCGGACCCAATAAGCCTAATATTGGTCTGGCTTAAACGCGACCCGAGTAACCTGACTCGAAAAAAATGATGGTGAAATTATTGTATTATAATCGTTCTTTATTTTTAGTTTTTTAAAAGAAGAAAAAAATTTCGTGATTATTTTTTATTTCAATTATCTTGTGTTACCAAACAGTGAAATTCAATACATTTCTCATTCAAAACTGTTTGAATTTCAAAAGTGGAGAGGCCATGGCGATTTCAAAAGATTCTCTTCAATTGATCGATCTTCTTTAGCCTGTTTGATTATCATTCATCAAGAAGGAACAAAAAGGGTGATACATAGCTTTGTTTCCGGTTCGATCGAAAGGAGAAGATAATAACAAATTCACCAATGATAGGCATTTTCAATCCTATTTTCGGATCTTGGCTATTCTGTTGTTAAATAACGATGGCAATTGGCACAAGTCACCGATCTAATAATTATTCAGAAAGCAAAAGGAACGATCATCTCGATAATAATTGTCGTCAAGAGCAACGTAACAAAGGTATTCCCAACAAATCTCATCCTAATTTTCGTGAGGAACATAAGTCGTTTTCATCAATCTTTGTTTTCAATATCCCATGGAATGCGTCCCGTCCAAGATCTATTGGGAAAATTTGTAACAAATGTGTTGGTGATAAATGTTTAACATAGCTGCAAAGATGATCCCAAATCGGGTCATCGATTTGGTTTTGTACGTTTTTATAAACTAAATGATATCAATCAGTAAGTTTCCAGCTAAAACGCATGGATTGGTGGTTATTCATTTAATTGCCGAGTGGCGAAGTATTGGTCGAACTTATAATAGACCAGTGGAACGTTCTGGGAAGGCTAAACCCATTTATTTTCGAACTCTCAATTTGTTAGTATCAACGAAAATGTTATTTCACATCTTTTAACTCGTATGCTAAAGCGGTCATGGGCAACAAATCAGTGGACATGTCGGGCAAATACCGGTACAAGTAATGCTGGAGCAGAATCTGTGGGGGTGTCGGATTGTAACAAGGTATATAAGGTTCGGGGTAATTAAAGCGGTGAGTCTACTCGATAGATGTATTTTGTTTTTATTTGGATGGTAAGACGTATGTATTCGTTGCTAAAGTTTAAAGATTTAAGTTCATTTCAGAGCTCCTTAAAACATATGTCCTTCTGAGGGATCGATGATGTTGGTCTTAGATAAGTTGGGGACGTTGGGTTTTGGTTTGTAATTCGACACTATTTGATCTAAGTGTGAAAGAGTCAAGACTTCAAAGGTGTTAAAAAGAGATATTTTAGGAGTTCAGAAGATGTTTCTCACGATTATATTCCAGATGAAAGATGTGTTGGAAGACCAGGTGTGTTCTGTCATTGCATCAAGGCTCCAGAGGATATCAGAAAGTTGGGTGGTCGTGGGTAAGCACGTGTTTTACGATAGGTAATTGATGGACCAAGTCTCATGGGAGGTTTTGTTGTCCTTACTAAGTCTTTACAACGTGTGATAAGTCCATTATATTTCATATACGTAATCAGACTTACGAATTATCGTTACTGAGTTGCAATATTTTTTAAGGCCCAAGTAATGAATCGATGGAGGTCAATTCCGAGTCTAATCCTCTGAAAAGGAAGGATGCAGAGGGTCCTAGTTTGGATGAAAGTTGGAAAATGAGGAGCATTTGGATGTCGAGTTGATATTCATATTCCCTAAGAATGTTAACATTGATTCGGTGCCGCCTTCTATTCGGGTTTTTACAGAGGAGGATGTACGTGGGGTGGAAAGTGATCTTGTGGACTCCTTTGAAGAAGGCGAGATTCGTGATGATTCGGTCTTGTATAATGATGGGTGTATTAAGGATTGCATGGAAAAGAATTTGGAAGATGATGCTGGTGAGATTCTTGGAGTTCATTCTCAGGGTGATTGTGGTAATGTTAACCACTGATGATATGATGATGTTACTCCAGTTAATTGTTCCTGAAAAGACTCCATCATTGCGCCTCCATCTACACCCCGGGTAATGAATTTAATATTTGCTGCTGAGTCTGGTTCTTTGGTGGATAGATTATATTGTTCTCTAACTAGTGACGAGATAGATTCTGATAAACGATGGAGCTATAGAGACCCCAATGGAAATATACACGGGTTGTTCTCTCTCGCGCAACTACGTTCGTGGAAAGATTATTTTCCTAGCGATCTTCAGATTTGGAGTTATTATGACAACGTTAAAGAAGCTATTCTTCTTCATAATGCCTTATCGAGACAAACAAAGGATGCCGGTTAGATCGCTTTTTGGTATGATGCCTCGGGTGTTCGGTTTCGTTCATGGGAGTTAATTCAGTTGCGCCCATGGTTGATACTTCTATTCTAATAGCCTCTGGTTTGTTTTGCGAGTTCGTTTCGTTAGTATTTTTATGTTCCTTTTCGTTCTTTGTTTGTTGGATCGTTTTTGCGTGTATATCGTCTGCTAGTTTCTTTCTAGCATTTTTTAATAAAATTCCATTTGCCGTTCAAAAAAAAAAAATACATTTCTCATTCAATTTCATTTCTCTGAATTCTATTCTCTACTTTATTTCTAATCTTTGAAATTCTCTCTACCAAACGTGCCCTAAGTGTTTTGATAACGACATTTGCAAATAATACAAAATATAAAAGCTCGCGACAATGCACGGCTAGCGATTAATCTGTCAGTACATAAGCAACGTACATGAAAATCTTTTATATAATAAAAGAATTACATCATTTCAGAGTTTTCTATCAAATTGAATCTTATGAATTAAAAAATTGGACCAATCAGATGGCTTGATTTTGCCACGTAGGCAAAATCGTGCATTCTGATTGGTCAATAAAAAGTCAAAATTATTAATTTTGTCAGAGGATTAAAAAATTTTGGTGGAGAATTTTGATGTAGAAAAAAACACATAAAAATATATGTGTCAAATTTATAAAAACAAAAACTTGAAAAAAGAGGAGGTATTTAAAAAAACTTTAGTGGTTTAATTTTAATTTTAAATAAATTATATGAAGTTAAGTGTAAATTTATAAATTTACAAATTATATTATAATTTTAAAAAATAAACAAATAACCCCTTAAACTTTATAACGCTAGACTTTATATTTTAAAATGCAACAAACCTCATAATACTTACTTACTTCAAACAACAGAATTTTAACATATATTTTAATCACATCTCAAATCTACCCCAAGACTTTTTTAGTGAATTTTTCATTATCGGCTATAGAAATCATGATGACAACCGAATAGAGAAAACGTCGAAGCACATAAATTAATCGATAAAAATAAAAAGAGTTTTCTATGCTATACATTTAGCTATTCATTAATGGGTTTAGAAGAAATACATTTCTTTCTTTGGATTAATAATGTACAAAATTATAACCATTGAATTTCTGAAAAAGTAATTATATTTCATTGACATATTTTCTAAAGTGGGAGACAATGATTCAATATACGATGAAATTATCCCCTTGTGGCATCGGATGTTCACTTCAGCTGACTCGTGCTACCTAAAAGGGTAGTTTCGCTAGGATAAATATGCTTACAATATCGAATAAAAAATCAGGTAAATAAAAAAAATAAAACTAATTATCTTACATACGATAATTTATAAAATATTAATAAAATTTATTCTCTTCATATAATTTCTATAATACACTATACATAACTTATAAAACAGAAAAAATAAAAATTATATATATTAAAAAAAAAACATAATGTTTAAACCCCGTGCATGCACGGGCATTAAAACTAGTATTAAGTATATGAAATATAACTCACATGTATATCTTGTAAAATAACAATAACTAATTTGAATTAATAGATAATTGTTCGAAAAATGAGTTGAAGTTATAGCTAAAATGTAAACTTATATACTAATTTTTTATTAAATCATGTTTAATTAGGAGATGATGACTTAATGCAGGTACCTTCAGTTTTTATTACTTAAATAGTTGTTCGACAAATGAGTTGGAGTTGTACCTCAAATGTAAACTTATATACTCATTTTGTTTCATACTAAAGGCTTGTTTGTTACAATTTTTTATTAAATCATGTTTAATTAGGAGATGATGACTTAATGCAGGTACCTTCAGTTTTTATTACTTAATATTTTCAGTCATCTTTCTTCGTTAAGTCACAAACAATTTTCATATGACTTAATTAACTCATTTTTTTTAATATTAAGTCAATTAAGTTGAATTAAAACACCACCAAGTGTCTACTTTAAAACACAATTTTAGAAAGAAAAAAAAATACAATCTATACTTTTTCTACGAAAGTACGAATGGAATGTTATCATTTACTGTAATTATTAAGGGTCCGTTTGGTTTGTAGGCGGGTTTAAGATTTGAATTTGGATTAGGATTAGGATTTGATTTTAGATTTGGATTTGAATTTAATGTAGGAAAGAGAAAATATATTATAAAAAAAAAAGAAAGAAAATATATATTTAAATATACATTTAAAATAAAAATAATACATTTTTTATATTTAAAATAATATTAAAGTAGAGTGAAATAATATATAGGGCCCACTAATAATAAAAAAACCCACATATCCCCTATACTTTTTAAACGGTGCATATAATTGGGAGTGGTTCCTACTTTTCTAACCTTATATTTGCAACCAAACAAATTTTTGCTCTCTTTTCAATTCTAACCCAGCCCAAAGTAGAGAAACAAATGGACCCTAAGTGGACATGTATTTTGAATAAACAAAAATAACGATATTGACACTTATTTAAGTAAAAAAAAAGGTAACATAACCTGTGACTGCCCCACCGACCGGTCTCACGACGACGTAAATCACGTAATAACATGATTAAAGGACAGAGCCAAGATTTGAACCCATGGCA